>VZTV01108196.1:0-12845 GCA_013400875.1 Anhinga rufa
AAATTTTCCAACGTCGCCTCACAGACAAGCACACTCATCCAATTTTGATTAGAAACCTTAAGTAAAGATTCAGAATATCTACATGATAGCTGAACCACAGAAGGTGCTGTTAGCTAATCAGAGAAAATTAAAAGGCATATGAAAGTAAAACTCCAGTCTGCAGCTGGAGTATGACCAGCATGATGTCAAATTGCATATGGATAGCATCTTTAACCACATCATGATTTCTGTATTCCCAGATGACTAATAGGAAGAAAGTCCTATAGGTTTATCAAATAGCAAGTTAAAAGCATTTAATATGTCCAGGTGAAAAAAAACAATTTTCAGCTTAACTTCTAAAACATCTGGAAAAGGTAATACTATGATACAATTGTACGCTGCAGTTTACTACTATTTTTAAATAGCCACCTGGTAAGCATAAGAATCCCTTGGAAATAACCACCTATCACAACACCTTAAGAAAAAGTTATGGTAATCAGAACTAGAAGTTATGATTTTGTCACAATGTTTTTAATTAGTACTTTTGAAGGATCTAAAATTTCATCTTTGGGCAACTGGCACATTTCATTCAGCAAATAAGGCTGAACTGAGACTAAGCAATGACAACTATTTAACTGAACATGAGAAGAATTTAATATGTTTTGGCAGAAAAACTGCCAAATGTCATTTCTTGCGACGCTAAACAATGAACTTTGAAATTACATTTAAAAATTAGTAATACATGTTCTTTTAGTTTCAGCATCCTAGTAATCCAATTATTATTACTCAACAACACTTTGACAGATCCATGTGAGCTTAAATCATCTGAACTCTGCGACTCCTACCCAAATTCTGGTAATACCATGCAAGCTCGATTCTTCACAAATTACACATCAATTAAACAAAAAGCATATAAATTTTCTTCCTTGTAATTTTATCATTTCCCAAAATGTTTTGCCCTGTATCCTCTCCTAAGTAAGCTCTATTGTGTATACCTGCTTTCCTAAGTTGTTCTGTTTCTAGTTCCAGAAGCTTGTTTAAGCCCCCTTACAAGAGAAAAAAAAAAAAAAAAAACACAANAACACACACCACACCAACAAAAGAAAAACCACACACACACAAAAAACCCCAAAACCTACAGTTCAAAACGTGCCAAATTTAGCTGAACAGGAAAATAATCCAACTTGAATTTCAATCTGTGATAGGGATATTTGGGATAAGGAACATTTTAACTACTGCTTTCGTCAGAAGCATAACACACTAGAAATACAATAAGCAATACCAAACAAACCCAGGGAAACAAGGAAATTCTCAGACTACCACAAAACACCAGTGAAAAACCCCAACGTAAATTGTATGATGTTTTATATATGGAAGTCACTTATGCCAAGTGGCAGCCCTCCCAGATTAGCTGTATAGTCTGCAAAGTTCCAACTGTTCTGATCCCTGGCCAAAGGCTTGGCCTGCTAAGCTTCTGAAAGGAAACATACATACACACTTCGAGCATTTGAAATGCTCCAACAGCTCATATCCTTGATCAAAAAAAGTTTTAACATTACTGGTTGGAGCTGAAAAAATCTTTCATCTGTATAAAGGAAGAAATCAGAATTCCTACAGTCAGCTAAAAACAGACTCACATCTTTAAAAGTGGCACTCGCAGATTTCAATGAAGAGGTCCACAAAAGCTACAGTTTTAATTTTCCACATTTTATGTATTTCTGCAAACACAAAATGGCTTGAATGTTCTGCCTCATTGCCTGATTTTTGATACATTTCTTCTACTACTGATAATTTAAGTGAAAAGCTATGCTCAGTGATCAGTGAACTATCACACTCAAAGCTGCTCTGCATTCGAAAGCTAATTTGGATTAAGATGGAGGTATGATTTTACACTGCTGTCTGCATGTAACGACAAGCCTTTTTAAAATAAAAACAAAAGAAAAAATCTCACATGAGCCTTTCAAGTTTTCCCACTGCAGCACACAAAATGCATATCAAGTATCATCCAGCATGTAGAAGTAGGAAGTTCTGGTAGAATTAGAGTCTCATGCCATGATGACATTGCACTTACAAAAATCAATCTACAGAGCAAGACCATAGGAAAACTTAAAGGTAAAAAACTCCAAAGTGACTAACACAGTGTCTTTATTTTTAAGTACTCTGAAAAAGGTAATAAAGAGGTAATAAATATCCAAAGGTTTTATCATTGGGAATACACATCGCTATTTTCAAGCCTCCTCTCACAAGGAGGTTGCTGAATTGCATGGGACCAAACTTAAAAGAACAAGGGAAACACCGTAAGAAGCCAGCAGAGCACACTGCAAGAAGCCAGCAGAATACTCTTGTGTTTCCTGAAAGCTTTCCAGATGTAAATTCCAGTGGTCATTCAACTTGGAGTACTGAGAATGACAGGAAGACACCTTCCAATATCAGCTCCAAGTTTTCTGAATGACCACACTAATATTTTCCACTCCATCTGAAGTCTCCAGAAGAAATCATACGCTTGAAGATGCAAGGAACAAGAGCTCTGGAAGAAGCTGTTTTTCTCTGAACAAGAGAGAAGAGATCAGGCCAGCTGCTCCAATTCCCCCATAAATCCCATTTTGACTACCTCAAATTACTGTTATCTTTCTCAGATGACTGTATACAGTTTTTACTGGTTTTAATATCAGGTAGGAATATTTGAAATAATGTTTTTTATTTGCAGTTTGCAACAATAATTTTTATTTGGGTACCATCTGTGGGACTGAAATCCAAAAGTAAAAGAGGATCACTTATATTGACTTGCTAAATGCCAGCTTGTCTTTTCCTATGGTAAACATATACAGGTTTCCATACCTTCAGCATCTACCATGGGAAATCCCAAAGAGTTAAGGGATTGGAATTTCACAAACCAGAGTTACCATTGTATTCCTCAACAGAGGTCACAATTTGGGAAAAGAGAATCAAGAGAAGAGCTGTGACTGAGTTTCGTGATAGCTGTATAAGAGGAGAAAGACAACACATTGAGAGAAATGGGCATTTTATAAACTTAAGACTTTTACAGTGAGGAAGTAGCTGAATAAAAGCCTGTGGGGTTTTTTTTCCAAACTCATTGAACTCTCATTTTGTGTCCCTTGATTCTCACAACACACCTGGACTTTCCTTAACCCTAACTCTGCGCATAAATCTAAAGTAAGGATCAGAACGACAAACTGCCCAGAGAATGTACCACTGTTGAACCTTAGATCAGTTGTAACATTAAAGGTGCATGAATTAACTGAACCTGCTAACAGAGTGATGTTGCTTGGTCTGTGGACAGTATTTAGTAGTAGTATTATGGTCTGTAGATTTGTAAGAAATGTAATAATCTTTATCAGATAACTAGTAGCGCTGGAAAAAAGCCAGACAAGCCTTTAGACAGGCAAAAGAGCTCATGTATACAAAAATTCCTTGGTTATTTTCCACTTTATAGCAACTGGTTAACTCACATACACTCCTCTACAAACCTGGCTTAATAAAACTACTGATCATACACAGTATCGCTCAAAAGCTGCGCTAAAAACAAAGAATTCAAGCCTGCAAACATTTTTTGAAAAACATATACAGTATTTTCTTCTAATTTAAAATGTGTTGATTCAGTTCTCTTTAAAAGTGCACAAAAATAATAATTGTGTCAAAGCTATAAACTGGTATTGCTAAATTTCAACAAAGCAAATTTTAAAGTTGATCTATGAACACCAAAAAAAGAAAATGGGACTTTTAATGGAAATGCTGACACAACCTTAACTATGACAATGCTAACGGCGCTGCTATAATAAATCTGTCAGTTTCTATAATGCCTGTGACAATCCCATTAATATGAATGATGTACACTTCACATAGCATACTACATAGCAACTGCACAAGTTATATCATTTTCATTCTGAGTAACAAATCAGTAATCAATATTTGTAAAAGCAGACTAATCCTTTGTAAAATCACTAGTTTAGTGATTGAAGAGTTTGCTCAATTTACACAGTTAATCCCTCTTCATCTGCTTGAGCCCTCTATTTATTCCAACCACTTACAGTGGTAGCTATAGCAGATTAATACATCCCCTTCATGCTAAACATGTCTTGACAATTGACCCAGCATATTGCTGTCAGGATAATCTTTACAAACACTGAGCTTTTTTTACCAAGCCCGAAGGCAACATCTAGAAATCAAAAGTTTACAAATAGTCTCAGAAAGATCCCATTTAATTATTTCTTGGAGGCAGCATCTACTGTCGTATTTTATGGCCCCAAATGGTACCCTCCTGACTTTTTTTTTTAATAAGGTTAAAAATTATTATAATAATGAGGTCACACAAAGATTTTTTTGAGTAAGACACTGTTAAGTGAAAACATGAGATGGCCATCTGTGTAAATACAAGTAAATTAGCATCCTTTACTCAAAGAAATGCGCTGAAGCAGTAGCACAAAATTAAGATTTCACAAAAAGAAAAGAGGTCACCATGAAGTCTATAGTGAGAAAGGAAAAAAATAACGTTTAATTACAACAGAGACAAAAATATTTACTTAGATCTACATACACCTCTGTAGCTGTGAACTGAATTTTGCAATAAAGATTGGAGTGGTCCTTCAAGATTTTTCTCCATTTTGAGACTTCTACCCCTACAAGGGGCAAATATTAAAGCATAATTTTCTAAACAACTGAGAAGAATTAATGTAGCTACACACTAAATTCATACTAATCCTTCAGATCTGTGAAGCTATTCCATTCTATACAACAGCAAAAGTAGGATTATGCAACTAAACTGACAACTTAAAGGAGTAAATCTCAAAATATTTTTAAAGATACAAATCTAAGAACTCATGTTTAAGGACAAATAACATAGAATCCCTTAAAAAGTTCATTTGCATGATCAATCATGTCATAGTTCTTATGGTTCTTGGTAACTTATTTCAGAGAAACATGATACCATATTATCTGCACAGGGCATAAGAACTTCAATGTCTATACAGAATTAAATTTGAGCAAGTCCAGCGGAGAGCTACAAAGATGATCAGGGGACTGGAGTATCTCTTGTATGAGGAAAGGCTGAGAGACCTGGGTTTGTTCAGCCTGGAGAAGAGAAGACTGAGGGGGGGATCTTATCAATGCTTATAAGTAACTGAAGGGNGTTGGACAAGATGATCTCTTGAGGTCCCTTCCAACCCCTACCGTTCTGTGATTCTGTGAAATCTCACTGTTAGAATACCACAACTGCTTAATTCTTAAGTTTTCATAACAGCAGTTCTTGATCTATGAGTGAGGGTAGAAAAACACTAAGTAGACAAAGGTGGGGGTTTGTTTGTTTAAAAAAAAGAAAACAAGCATTAAGAGAGAAATCAGAGAACCTGATGCTCAGAACAGAAACTGCAATATGCTGGTTTGGCCAATATATTAATTACTAGGCTACAGGCCTAAATTATCCAGCTGGCTGTAGAGATGCAGCCTATATTCAGGAATTCACTTAAACATGACTGGCAGAGCACAGAACACTGACTTAGTCACTGGGTATAGTCACAGAATAGATCACAAACTTGATGTCCTTGATTTATAATTGTTATGGTTTCAGCTGGGAGTTAATTTTCTTCACTGTAGCTGGTGTAGTGCTGTGTTTTGGACTTAGTATGAGAATAATACTGATAACACACTGATGTTTTTAGTTGTTGCTAGGTAGTGCTGAACTAGTCAGGGACTTTTCCAGCCTCCCATGCTCTGCCGGGTGCACAAGAAGCCGGGAAGGGAGGGGGCACAGCCAAGGGAGCCGATTCAAACTGACCAAAGCGATAATACATATCATACGATGTCATGCCCAGTATATTAACTGGGGGGGTTGGCCGGGGCGGGCAGCAATCACAGCTGGGGAACCGACAGCGGCGGTCGGCGGGTGGTGAGCGGTTGCACCGCTTGTGATTTTTTTTTTTTCTCCCTGGTGTTTGTTCCTCCCCCTTGTTCTTCTACTTTTATATTATATTATCCTAATCATTGTTATTATCATTACTATCATTGCTATTTTATTCTAATTAGTAAACTGTTCTTACCTCAACCCACGAGTTTTCTTGCTTTTGCTCTCCCGATTCTCCCCCCCATCCCACAGGGGTGGGGGGAGTGAGCGAGCGGCTGCATGGTTGTTGGCTTAGTGCTGGTGCTTAGTTGCCAGCTGGGGCTAAACCACGACAATAATTTAAAATAGATACACGGGAAAAAAAAGAAAACTATAGTAGGAGCACTAACTTGAAGTGCCAACAATGAACTTCATTGTTGAAGGCCATTAAAGCAAAGACCAACAGAGGGATTTAGATTAACAAGACAGAATCTTGTTAAGCAGATAGACAACCCAAAAATCAGCACAGATTTGTTCCATTTGTTTCGCTGTTGAGATCTTGTCAGTCTTAAAAATCAAAAAACATGACTGAAGACGTGTATTACAATATGGAACAAGCTAAAGTTTATCATTTGGTTATTAAACACTGAAAGGTGTCACTGTTGAACAATACCATTACTATTTGAAGGGTGAAAGAGGTGAGCTGCAGCACAAAATAAGTCAGCACATTTCAAGAAAAAAAGGAAAAAAAAAAAAAGTCTTCTGACTCTCTCTCTTCCACCTTAAGAAGCAATTAGCCTTCTAAAAATCAGGGACTTGACCCAACCACCTGGTGACACAGACTTGGGGGCAAATACTGAACTTCACATCCATGTCATTTGTGATCCTTTTCAGGTTGAGTAGAAGAAGAGATGTAAGGTAATAACTGTGTCCTACAACAGTACAGTGCAGTACATAAAACATTCTCTCTGCAAGTTCTGGAAGAGTTTTAGTGAATCAGAAACTCTGATTCAGAGTAAAAATAATTTTCTGGAACCAAAATTCGAGATCTTCCCTTGAGGCAAGTCATCAAAAAAGGATGAAACCTGAATCTTACTGGTTAAAAAGCATACTAGAATTTAAGCCTATTAGGAAAAAAAAAGGTATTTTGTAGGTATGTGAAGGATTATAAATTGCATAGTGGCTCAGATTTATTAATCTTTCTTCTTTTATTCAGATGTTCATAAATCGAAGCTCACTGAGCTGGAAGCTGTTGCATAAAATATTTTTTAAAAAGATTTCTGTAATACAGAATACGATCTGGCTTAGGAATTTTATACCTCTTACAAAACTCTCAGAGGGGACTTCAGCAAAGCAATAATGTTACAGCTCAAATGTAGCTTCAATATTTAGTTGGATTATGGAAAGAGCATGTAATCATATCTAATTTGCCATACCCAAAGCAACTGATGAAAAGAACAAGCATGACAAAGACACCTATTGCAAATGATATGAACATGAGTACCCTAGACATTGCCTATATGACCAAATAAGAGGGTTTCACTTTACCCTACTGACAATTTTACTAGCTGACTGGTTGAAAAAGCCCAACTGCACTTAGTCTTGACTGACCAGTGGATGGAAGTTGAAACCACCACTCAGATTGTTTTCCTGAAAGCTTCCAGCAACATGACTAAAACCCACAGAGTTTATTTAGCCACCCATTATGACTTTTTAAAAAGATATTACATGGTACTTCAGAGTGCTTAGTCTTCTAAATCTTAATGATTTATCTAACAAATCTTCTGTGATTTAATCTGATATCCTTCCCTACTCATGCATTCTCCTATGAACCATTGGGTTTAGTAACTTGTAGCAAAGGTTGCTAATTTGGTCTCTAAATGACATGAGTGCCAAAAAGAACAAATGAGTAAACAAATGCCACTGAGAAAGTCTGCTGCTGCAGCAAAATCTTAAAATATTTTAGACTTCCACAAGCTCTGTGCCACTGCCATTCAGTGAAATTCTTTCAGGAAAATGTCTGGGGAGCCAGACTAACAGTTGGCACCACCACTGAAAGACAAAGCAAGGCCAGACTTCTGATCTGCAGCACCCCAAGATGCCAACAAATGGCACATTGCTTTTGCCTCCAAATCCATAGCAAAGGGCTGAATGAATATCAGGATAGCCAACGAGTTGCAGGTCTCTGCAGGGCTCAGCCAAGCAGCCGCTGCTCATGCTCAAGGCCAGGCTGCAAAAATGGGGAGAAGGAAGAAACCAGCTGGAGCTATCAGACTGCAGATGGTGGAACAACGGCAAGACTGACAGGCCAGAATGCTGAAATCCTGAGGCAATTCCTGTGAGGAGAGCAACAGTCATGAAATATTGCCTAAGGTGCCTGTTAACCCTTTAACACACATTGATCCCGTGGACTCCTCCAGTACCCTGTAGCTGCAGCACTGGCCATTGCAGAATAAAGACTAAGGCATTATGGGGTTATAATTGGTTTAACAAGACCTTTTCAGCAGCTGACAGGCAATTAAGTCTTCAGTTTAGCTCTAAAATATTTACTCTGTAACTGCATATAAAGACATCTCTAAGCACATCACAATGCCAGTTACAACTAGTAACGCCCCCTTTAGGGCATTTAAGCAACTTTCATACAGGTAATGTAGAAGATGCATGGAGTATTTTAGGTTTTTCATATGACTAAAGACATTATCAAAAATGTTTCGAGCAATATGGATTTTTTCCAAGAATTCTCTTGCATGGTGTACTTTTATCCACATTTTGAAACACAGCTTTATATATTTGATATATTTTAACTAAACATAATCTAACTCCCCTTGTTCAGTATGTCATTTCATAAGCATAAAAGATGCAGAAACTACTTTGGTTTTAGACATCCCAACAGAAATAAACATGCATATATGATGACTGATCCATTACATGTTCTCTACACAGGGTCCTGTCATGCAGAAATAGTGAGAAGATGTACTTCAAGGAAAATTTTGTGTTGAGAATGATCAGTTGATTAGGTACAGGGAAAAAAAATATACAGAGGCTGTCAACACTACTGTCATGTACAGAAAGGAAAATTAAGAATCATTTGTTGTTCTCTGTTGGAGAGGTCACCAATGTTATCTTGCACATGATGATTTGATGCACTACATATGATTAATGTTTGTTTAAAGGACACTGCCAAGGTCTCTAGGTCAGACTATGACCTTCCATTTTTTTCCAGATATCCATAAGCAGAATATTAATAATTCTGTGATTTCCTCCCTCTTGAAAATATTTGAATACTATCTGCTACTATTAAAATAAGAAGCCAAACAGTAGAAGGTGGCAAAATAGCAAGAAAAAAAATCCAGTAAGGAAGCAAATGCTTCAGAATCACATTTGTATCATCTTATTTTAAATGGTTGGCCCAGTTGTGACTGTCACATTCTAACACTTTCCATTCTAACTGCACAGGTTTTCACAATCTCATTTATATACATGTCTTAATGCTTTGGGATAAAACTGCATACACATGGGCTCAAAGTTCTTCCTCAAAGTCACTTTAAGATGCTTCAAAATTCTAAAGACAAATGCAAAGTGAATGTGTTTGCTTTTTTCTAAAGAACTGAAAAGCAAAGTTCTCAAAACTAAGATGTTGCATTTGTACTCAATGTGTACAAATTATATTCCTTAATGTGTTCTCACATCTCTGGCTAGAGCTTTAGTTCTCTATCCCCAATCTGGACTAGGGATTTTAAGTTTTTCAGTTTAGGGGGAGAATTAATCTATTTTTGTCATTTAATTTTTCAAACATTTTTAATTAAGTTTAAAATTTAAGTTGAGGCATTAGAAAATATACAGTAAAAGTGTTATTTTTAAAAAAAATAAGGAAGGGCCAAACTCCTGCGATTGGATAACTATTCACACATCTTTGGGAACCTAACTGTTGTCCAGATCAGATCTCAAGTTTATATCAATATAGAGGCATATAACTTTTTGTCCATGGATATGGGAATAGCTATTTATTACTAAGGCCAGGATCACCTTCAAATGAGAAATAAGCACTATTTTTTTAAAAAAAACACAAAACAGTCTTGGTAATAGTATTGGAATTGTTTTTAAAATTTGTTTTCTGTTCTTTTGAACAGAATTTTTTCCCCATAACTTTACGGCAGCTCTAAGAGGAGGAGACTTTTATAGATCATCATTACGTGGCACTTCGTTCAGATTTTAAAATGTAACTCTGTGGTTATATTTTTCCCTTTACAGCTTACTTCCAAATGCTTAATAACAGACTGATTTCTGTATTGTCCATGTATTCTTCTGCTTTTCCACAGGGTAGCAGTGTGCTTCAGAACAAGGCCACCACTGTGGGAATATGAATGAGTACACAAAATCCCTGCAGAAAGCAGCTGTTCCCTCTTGTACATATGCAAATGGAAGAATGCTAAATAATGAGAGCAGCTCTATTTCACAAAGGCAGAGAACAACAGAGCCAAAGTGGACTGCAACAAAGTTTTTGTAGGAAGCAGTGAACTGAAGTCTACAAAAAAGGATATGAATTCTTCTTAATATTCTCAGTCGTGAGAATCATGCTTCTGAGGAAAATACTGATTAATTTTTGCAAAATTAATCCTGGAAATAATTTTTTAAACCCTAAAGACAAAGACATAGATGCATCTTTTCTAAGACAGTGAGTTTATTCAAAAAAATTATCATGTAATTAAGTCAGAAGTCTGGACATTTTTTTCCCCAATACTATCAGTCTTACATATGACCTTGGACAAGTCATTGAATCTAACTCGGTTTTCTTGTCCATAAAATGGAGATAATACCTCTGCCCAGGGCTACTGGAAAGCTAAATTCATCGTCCATAAACGTGATTTGAAATAGCAAGGTGAAAGGGCTTTATCAGTGTTACGTACTGCTGCATTTTTCATAGCTTTTAATAAGCCTAATGAAACCATGTAAATTTTGAATGACAACATTAAGCAGATTTTCAGGCCAGCTCTTGCTAGAAGTAAAAGGCATTACAGATTTCTTGAGATGACCCCGATTTGAGCTCTGACAACTAATGGCTGAGTCAGAACATTGCTATGTGAAGTACTGTGAAGAGTCTTCCAGATGTCAGTTGTTCTAACAGGGGACCGTTTATTCAATACTGGAGAGAGCAGTTGCATCAGTGATAGAGTGGGAAGAAGAAATGCTAGGAAAGAAGAAATGGTTCACATTTGCTTGTTGATTAAGCAACAAGCAACACTAAAATCTTTCAAAGGTTATGACTGGCACTCGCTACTGAAATCTAGTACAAACTGTGCTTCTCACACCAGCAAGTGCAGACAACAAGAACTAATTTATCAAACAAAAAAAACATACAAGCCACAGACTAAACTGCACGGTTCTCCATACTGATCAGCTACAATCCCTTATCATAAAAAGCTGCCACCATAACTGCAGCAGTTTTTTGGTAATAATACGCATGCCTTGAATTCACAATCCATTAAGAAAGTCCTTTGACAACACATCTTTTGCAACAACATTGAGTGTCACACCTCTATCTCACCTAACTGATACATGCTTAGGGCTGCCACAGCTGCTGCACTTTTAAACAAACATAAATTGATCTCAGCTTTTAACCTGCATAATTTAGCAGCATAAAGTTACACATAAGATACCATTTTGGTTTGCATGGTCTTCCTGACATGTTCCACAAATAAAATGTAACACACATTTTATAAAAAGAGAAATCTAGACCGAAATAATTCACCTACTATCCTCAAATGTCATCTACAGAGAACATCCTTGTCGTTGAATGAGTCTATGAGCAACACAAGGCTAGACTTCACAATTCAGAATCTTCTGCATCATTTTTTTCAAGGATTATTCAACAAAATAACTTCAAAGAAAAAAACAGTTGTATCTTCACTGGCATTGAGCTTCATGTTTGTACTGGTCCTTAGCAGAGTTGACAGGTCTGCTACTTTGGGCAGCGGACTACAATTTTTGCTGTCATCTACCACTTTACTGCTTTTGGTGCTAAGCTATGAGACTTCTGTACAAGTATCACACTAAGCTGCCAGATGCCCTTAGCCCACAATCTAATAGCTGCTACACTTGCATAAAATCAGCTCTACACCACACATACAATAAGGACATTTTCAATGCTGTCACGCTTGCTGCATGTGCCATAGAGTAAACTGAGTAGAGGACCAGTCTGTCTGAAGGTCTGCTTTCATGATCAAGTATCCCAACAGACACAGGAACACCAGACTGCTGAAACATTAGAAACAACACAAAAAGCAGACTTTCTTTCCCAACAGAAAGTCTCAGAACAGCAGAAAATAACAAAAGTATGTGAAAACAAGTGTATTCGCACACATTTCTGCAGTAGGTTCTCCTAAATATTGCACTTTTTTTCATATATTTGTGTGGCTAACTTTCTAAAGACAACTGATTCGAAGTTTTCACCTCACTGGGAATGAAACATGCGGAAGCATTATAACAAGATGCCAAGGAGTTGGTTTTTTCCCTTCCCTCTTGAGACATGAGAGAATTTCTGGTGCCAGAGCAGCAGGGAGAACGGCCAGGAACTTTTGGGGCTCTCCTTGGTCTGCCCAACTTCCAGCTCCCATTTCTCCTCATTTCCTACTCTTGTTTGAACCTTCAAGGTGGGAAATAGCAGTAAGCTGCAATGGCAGGTTGTGAGAGCAGACACAGGGCCTCAAGTCCAAAGGTAGGAGCTGGGCCTGGCAGCACTATAAACCAATACACATTGTCTATAGAAGGTATCATCAAGCCTAGCAGGGATGTATGAGAGAAATAGAAAGATCTCTGCCTATCAGAGGTGAAGGAAAGCACATGAAACAAAAGTATGAAATTTGGGAAACCATTTCTGCCATAATATTTATGGTATAAATACAATCTCCCCGAGGAACTGTATCTTCCAACCTTAAATTCAAATGGTTAGCATGTAGCCTTCAAGCCAGAAGACGTTTCCTTTTTAAACAAAAGCTTCAAAGCCACGAAGCCTGGGGCACTCTTGTTAGAA
>VZTV01108228.1:6518-17558 GCA_013400875.1 Anhinga rufa
CCCGGGAGCCGCGGGAAGGGGCGGGGGGGGCGGGCACGGGACACAGTCCCGCGTGGCCGTGGGGTTGCTGTGCCGCCCCCGGCCCTGAGCGCCCGGTGCGCCAGCCTCTGCCAAACGCCGGTGCGCCGGGACGTGGGCCCCTCTTCTTTCTCCTCGGTCCCTTGTCTGTGGGGCCGCCTCACGTCCCACAAGAGCTCGGTGGCAAGCGCACGGTTTGCTCTTGCACAGTTGTGCGCAAAGCGCACGGTTTTGCGAGCAAAATGCAGAATTTGTGTTAAACCATCCTTACCGTGTTGGATTCAGGTAGCCCAGATGGTGCTGTCAGGGGACCGCAGGCCCCCGGTGGTGTGGAAACCATCGTTTGGGACCAGTGGGCCCTATTCTGCTCGCAGGTCACGCTAAGGACACCTGGCCCTGCTCAGGCACACTCAGTGGTGCTACAAACAACCCTAGGTTTGGGTGGAGACATTGTTGATAAAGTGCCAACTGGAAAAAAAGACCTAACAGTAAGACCGCGTTTTCCTGACTCTTTAACAGGCTTTGGCTCGCGCGGCCAATGTGCGGCAGAGTTCTTTCTCCTCCCTGTGTAGAGTATGTGAGAGATGGTGGTTCGAGGAGTAGGTTTGATCGCTGATTTAGCATGGCGACAGCAAGAAAAAGGCCTTTCAATAAGAATCCTTTTCTTAATAAGTTAGGACACCTCTGCCGGACTTCTCACAGACATGTATGAGGGAAAAACACGCACAATTAGAAATGCTGGATTTTACTGAAACCCCTTAGCTGACTTACTAGATCTACTGAGCAGTTGCTTGGGTTTCTTTTGGGTTGTGGGTTGTTTTTTTTTTCTTTTTTTAATAAGTGAAGAGGGTAGGAAGTAGTAAGAAAACAACTGAAAAGTTCTTAGTATATTAATTTTCATTTGAGGCAGCATACTACCAGAGGTTTTAACACTGGAGGGATTTAGATTGCATGCATAGCTGTGGCTTGAGCCATCATCAAAGATAGGACAGGAGGCATCCCAAATGGAGGTAGCTACGCTTAATGTGTTGGCAACTGCTGCCACCATTGTGCTCTGCCAGAAGGGAATTCAGGGTTAGGAGAGAGCGTGCAGAAGGAGCATGAAATGGAGGGGATCACGTCTGGCAAGGGAGGAGCCAAAAATGTCCTTTTAAGGAGTCTGACCATATGGACTGAAGGGAACCATGGCTCCTGCTGTTGGCAGAAGATGCTGAAACAAAGTCATGGTACCAAGCAGACCTACTCCAGAAATGAATTTGAAAGACAACCTCATGCTGTAAGAGAGTGGATCCCTATTACTCTTGTGAACTTGCAAAATACTATGTACATTTTCACTGAGGAGACCGTTTCTGACTAAACATTTTATCCATATGTCTTCCCTTCTTCCCTTGTGGAGGAAAATGTCCTTATGTCATGGAATTAAATCAAACTGATACTATAGGTAAAGCCTTGCTATTGAAAGAAGTTATTAGTATGAACAAGTTCCCTTTTATAAACTCCTATCTTGTTCTGATAATGTAATATAAATCTTATCTGGCAAGACTTTTTTTTCTTTTGGCCGTGCTATCATTAATAAAGAGTAAGACCCTCGTGTGAGGGTTACTCAGCACATCATTTCCAGACAGAGAATTACAATAAGGGTAGTAGATGCACAGCCAGTGATGTGATTCACAAGTATCTGACTAACAGGCAGTTTTTTTTAAGGTATCAGAAGGAGAAGAAGGTGGATTATTTTTTTTCCCCTCCCAAGTTTTGTTCCTAATGGTTGAGGCTTGGTTGGCTAAGTCTGTGCAGGTCTCTAGCTGTTGATCTGTGCTTAAGCCTAGTCCTGAGCAGATGAAATGAGGCTGCAGTTTGCTAGCTCTGAAAAATCCTTTGAAGCTCTTAATTGCTTGTTATAAAATAGATGCTTTCTCGCAAGCTTTCAAGATCTTTAAGAACATGCTTGTTTCATATTGGTTATGTGAGCTTCGTGGTGCATATTAGCTTAGAAAGTATTTTTCACAGCTGTTATTTTAAGACGACCTCATTTTCCATCTTAGGCCATAGTCACTTCCAGCCAATGCAAGTTGGCTCTGCTACTGAGAGAAGTGATCCTCTCCTCTTCAAGCCTCGACCCCTCGTTCCTCCCTCTTGGCTTTGTCCTCATGGCAGCACAGCTGTTTGTGCAGCCGCATGGTGAACAGGATCAGGGAATTGATTGGCGTTAAACTTGCTTTTCCCCCACCTTTGCCAGATTAGTTCCAAACCGCTTCCCTTGTTTGCTTTACTACGCAACCCTAATACTGTTTACATCAAGACAGGTAGGTTGGAGGCACAAGGTAGCAATGAGTGGCGAAGAAGGGGAAGGGTGGGATAGCCTTTTTAGCAGTTATACTGACTTCAGGCTAGCCAGACATGGCCACAAAGCCATGGTGTTATCGGTGGCATTAAGCTCAGCATCATGCTAAGTCGCTTTGGAATGAAGGAAGGGTACAGGAGATGTCGTGTGGTTATTGAATTAGAAGACAGCTGTAATTTTTAACGGTGGATGTAAATTATCAAAGCGAGAGGGTAATGATTGACTTCCAAGAGGTTAGTGCTAGCGCCGTAATTTAAAAAACAAGGTAGTTGAGAATACAAGTTTTGGCTTCGAGCCCATTGCTTTGTCCACCAGTGGTATTGCACAGTGTCTAGGATGCACGTGCATTGACTGTGACTGCAAAAGGGGCTGTTATTAGCAGAAAAAAGCAACGCTTTTTGCCAGTCCCTGCAAATTTCTTTAGCAGATGACAAATAAAGAACCAATGCAATATGTGCTCTGATAACATCAGGTGGGAAGATAACATCTTTTAATGTTATTTGCTGTGACGGAAGAAACGGAGAATGAGGCAGTGTGAAACATCTTTTACATTTTATTTGAAAGCCTGCAAATTGTAGGCAGAGCTGGAAAGTAGGAGCCAGTGGATCGACTCCTGTTCTGGAGTAGTACTTTGGCGCGGTGCCAAACCCAGGGCTCAGCTCTTGGTATGGGAGTGGATACTAAGATGCATCTTAGCATGGGCCGGGGGGAGGCAGTCTTTTTCTTTTGCCCTTTACTTACAAGGGGAGAGAAAACTTCTGGACCCATCTGACTGATGAGGATGGGAACAGAAGTTTTGGACTGTTTTCCATCGGAATTATTACACTGTTTGCCACTACTCATAACTTTTCAAAGCAACAGCCAGCTGAAGTGGATGAGGGTGGTTGTCTGTTTTAGTGCTGGCTAGTAGCTTCTTATAGCAGCCGGAGATTTTTTATTTGTCTACAAACAGCCTCTGTGCATCCTAGATAATTCTGAAATGACAGCAATAAACATCAGATGACAGCATTATCTCATTTTATATTTGGCAGATTTTCTTCACAACCCCAGGCACAGAGTTGTTTGGGTGTGGGGTGGGTTTTTTTTGTTTGGTTGGTTGTTTTTTTTAAACCAAAAGTTTATAAATATAGCAGGCATACCCTTCTCCCGGCCACCAAGAAAAGCCCTTTTGGTTAGTGTTTTCAAACTCTAATGCATTTTTACCATGAAATACTGATTTTATCCTATAAACCAGATTTTAGTTGTGTGAAATGAATCAATGCTGTTTGACAATTGCCTTGAGTTCCCTGTTCTCTGAGAGAGAGGCTTGTGGTTTAATCTCTTTCTGCCCTTTTTTTTTTTAAATTATTATGCTGATCTAGAGTGTGCATTTTCTTCCTAAATATGAATAAGCCTGGTTTTGGGGATTTTTTTTTTTTTAACCTGAACTGGCATCCTAAACCTAATTTTACTACAATTGATTCCTATTAGTGAAGATAGTTGTCTCCTCCAGTTAAGCAAGAACTTGCTGGATGCATTTTGTATTTCTTTTAGAAACCTTATAAGCAATGATCCAAATACATTACAGGGTTTCAAAACTAATCCAAGCTGACTGTGAAAGAAAAATGTTCTGGTGCACAGACCTCAGCAGGGTTTAGCTCTTGTGTGTATAATCTATAGCTGTGGCGTTCTGCTGTAACCACGCGTTGGGGTGACTTGCCTGCCTCAAGGCGAGGCAGAAATAACGGAGCATTTTGCTGACAAAGTGAAGCTGTGATAAGAACTAGAGAGGGAGAGGGCCACAGACAAGAGCCAGAGGCAGCCTGCTTGTAGCCCAGATCCCCGCTCTGTCATCGCTGCATTGGCTCAAAGTCAAAAATGTTTGTCTATTCCAAGAGTGTGTTAATTGTTTGTTAGATAATGTATTTCAGTAAAGCAAGATCGTTAAGACAGTTGATTCTGAAAAACAAAGCATCAGTACAAAGTCTTTCATTTTCGCTATTCAGAGGAGCCTTTTGTGCTGTAATAACATCATGTTCTATAAGACTTTATATTGAAGAATATAAGTTAAATATTTGAAGAAGAAAGTTCGTGAACTTTACATTCATATTTCTTCTGTGCATTGATTTTTATGTGACTTAGGAGCATGGGCTGAGTGGTAGCAAAATCTTGGCGTATTACATATGTACAGCATTGTTGCAGTTTATATTCAGATATTGCACAGGTTGAATCAGCTGATAAGATGTGCTCTGAACAGGTATAACAGACATGATAGAAAAGATGGGCTCTGGGTTTTTAAGGATTCTGCAGGAAATGGGAGAGATGCAGAGTTTGGTCACTGGATCAACTCGAGTGCGCTTTGATTGCAGAGGAAAGAGGTAACGCCGTTTTCTATGAGAAAGATAGGTTGTCCCAGTTATAAAGAAAACAAGTCTTAGAGAGACCAAAAGAAAATTTTCTCGAAGTTTGTGTGGGCCAGAATTTCATTCATGGGGTGAGAAACTGAAAAGCGATGACTCAAAACAAAGCGTGGATGCTGAAGGCTTGCAATGAATGCAGAATTGTTTGGTGAGCAGCCTCATTATCTCCAGCCTACGTGGGCTGTGTAGCCTCAAATGAAAAGTCTTTCTCTCCTTTTTTTGGGGGGTATGGGGATTTTTTTGTTGTTTAAAGTGTCTGACTTAAGATTTGGAAAGTAGAACTGGAAGTTGAGAATTTAAGGTTTCATTTTTGTTTTACTTAATTCAACACTTTTTCTGAAAATGAAAGTGTTTCTCATTTTAGGCTTTAAAGCTATCTTTTTAAGTTCCAGTTTTGAACATCTTGTCCATGATAATATTCTGCCACATCCCAAACAGAAGAAATAATAAGAACATAAAAATTGTTAAGTGTTTCTAAATGCTGATATGTGGCCTTTTTATCCCTGATTAATGTTTAGGAGAGGAAAGAGGGAATGGTTTTAGATACTATCATATCTGCTGTGTTTGTAGAAAGAATGTATTAATTTTACCTTTTGCAGTTCCTGAAAACCACCCTGTTATTTGGGGGGTAGAAGCAACGTTATGGAGGACTGTATTTTCAGAAAGGCAAAGTAAAATAGAGAATGATAAATATCTGAGAAGATGTAAGCTCACTGAGAGTGGCTGTAGGTAATACAGTGACCAGACAATGAGGCTATTTTACTAAAAGAAAGAAGCTTGTATGCATCTGTGCACACCAAATCAAGGCTCTTCTTCTGATTACCTGTTTCTATGTTTTTTTCTCTCCTGTTTTTAAAATGTAGAGCCAATTCCCTTTAAAAATAATTAAATAGAAATTTGACTTCCAAAAGGTTTGGCTAGCTTATGTGTGTCTTGGCAACAGGGAGAGTCTGATTTTTAGGGATGGTAAAAATCTCAGACAAAAATGCTTGATGTTAGCGTTTATAAAAGGGAATGCTAAAAAAGATTCAGTTTCGAAACAGTCATCGCAGAAAAGTAGCGTGACCGACTCCTACCCATCTCTACTCTTTACTAGAGTTTGGTGTAGCATTTGATGTGCACAGCTCACCCTTCTGTGCATATCTTTCATCTGTCTTCCCCATTTGCCTGGAACTCCCAGAGCATCTTGAGCTTCTCTGAGGTAAAGTGGTGAACACTGTCATGAATTTTGGGGCCGATCATGGAGATTGCTCTCTAGGCTGTAGGTCATACAGAGTTTTCAGCAGCGTTGGCATGGTCCCCTTGTGGTACCAGCTGTCCTCTGCCACCTGGTTTTGTTTTCTTTGTGGTTTCAGGTACTATTTGAAGTTCAGAGACAACAAAAAAGAATTTATTTCCACGTGGCTTTTATCATTTGTCCCATATGTGAATTGTGGCATCATTTACCTTCATATTCTGTGCTGTTCTGAGGTACCTTTAGAGACCACAAGATGACGACTGGGTAAAATGATCAGACCTACTGGAAGTCTTGTACAGGTCGTTAAGTAATGCAGTGGTTGAGGGCAGCTGGAAAGCAAACTTAAGGCAGCAAAGTGAAGTGACTTAATTCATAAATAGGATCTGTGCTTTTCTGTTCTGTATAGACTGTAATATAACATTCATCACCTTATGTTCTGACACAAATAGGTACATCAAGACCATATGCAATAACATGGGTTCCAAAATAAATTAGAGCATCACTAATGGAGGATAGTGTATGATCATGCCATGAACTACTAAATCTGCCCTGAAGAGGTATTCAAAGTGAAAAAATATGATATGGAATGTCAGAGGTGGGCTGAAACCACAAAGTGTGGAAGTGGTTACCCCAGGGATGCATGAAGTGTGTGACCTCCTGTTTATGTGAACTGTTTTGGGTACCAGAGAACGTGCATCAGTTTTGGATATGCATATTATCACCCATGAACATTTTGGGTTGTTTTTTTTTTTTTTTTCCTCTTTCCAAGTATTAACTAGGTGAGAACTGGTAGATCAGTGAGGTGGGCAACTAAACATACTTGGCGGTCCTGTAGATCTGAGAGCACTCTGGTAATTCGATTTTCCTCTCGGTGGTGGTCAGAGGAAAACCTGTTTGTGCTGCAGGGGATTAGTTCTAGTAGTATACTTAGGACTGCAGGGAAAAGGACATAAAAAACCAAACAAGCAAACAAAACTACATACAATTACCTCAAAGGGCTCACTGCCCATATTAGAGTCTTAACTGTTATATTTTTATAAAAGCTAACTATATATCTTGAAAAATCCAGTTGGTCTTCATTCATTACAGCCCCTCCTACTGTAAGGGAAGATCAGGTTTGTGACTACCTGAGGAACCTGGACATACACAAGTCTATGGGACCTGATGAGATGCATCCCAAAGTCCTGAGGGAATTGGCTGATGTAGTCACTAAGCCACTCTCCTTGATATTTGAAAAGTCATGGCCGTCAGGTGAAGTCCCCGGGGACCAGAAGAAGCGAAACATTGTGCCCATCTTTAAAAAGGGTAGAAAGGAGGACCCGGGGAACTACCAACCTGTCAGCCTCACCTCTATGCCTGGGAAGATGATGGAACAGATACTCCTAGAAGCTGTGCTAAGGCACATGGAGGACAGGGAGGTGATTAAGGCAGCCAGCATGGCTTCACCAAGGGCGAGTCCTGCCTGACCAACCTAGTGGGCTCCTATGATGGTGTGACTGCATCAGTGGACAAGGGAAGAGCTATGGATGTCATCTGTCTGGACTTCTGTAACGCCTTCGACATGGTCCCCCCCAGCATCCTTCCCTGTAAAGTGGGGAGATAAGGATTTGATGGGTGGACTGTTTGGTGGATAAGGAAATGGTTGGATGGTTGCATCCAGAGGGTAGTGATGAATGGCTCAATGTCCAGATGGAGACCGGTGACAAGCAGCATCCCTCAAGGGTCTGTACTGGGACCAGTACTGTTTAATATCTTCATCCATGACATAGTGGGATTGAGTGCACCCTCAGCAAGTTTGCAGATGACACCAAGCTGAGAGGTGCAGTTGACACACCTGAGGGACGGGATGTCATCCAGGGAGACCTGGACAAGCTGGAGAGGTGTGCCTGTGAGAACCTCATGAGGTTCAACAAGGCCAAGTGCAAGGTCCTGCACCTGGGTCGGGGCAACCCCCAGTATCAATATAGTCTGAGGCATTAAGGGATTGAGAGCAGCCCTGCCAAGAAGGACTTGGGGGTTCTGGATGTGTAAAAAGCTGGACATGAGCCAACAATGTGCACTCGCAGCCCAGAAAGCCAACTGTATCCTGGGCTGCATCACAAGAAGCGTGGCCAGCGGGTCAAGGGAGGTGATTCTGCCCCTCTACTCTGCTCTGGTGAGACCCCACCTGCAGTGCTGCGTCCAGCTCTGGAGCCCCCAACACAGAAAGGACATGGACCTGCTGAAGCGGGCCCAGAGGAGGGCCACGAAGATGATCTGAGGGCTGGAGCACCTCTCCTGTGAAGACAGGCTGAGAGAGTTGGGGTTGTTCAGCCTAGAAAAGAAAAGGCTGCGGGGAAACCTTATTGCAGCCTTCCAGTACTTAAAGGGGGACTATAGGAAAGATGGGGACAATCTCTTTAGCAAGGCCTGTTGTGTCAGGATGAGGGGTTTTAAACTGAAAGAGGGTAGATTTAGCCTGGATATAAGGAAGAAATTTTTTACTATGAGGGTGGTGAAACACTGGCCCAGGTTGCCCAGAGATGTGGTAGATGCCCCATCCCCAGAGACATTCAAGGTCAGATTGGACGGGGCTCTGAGCAACTTGCTCTAGATGAAGATGTCCCTGCTCACTGCAGGGGGGTTGGACTAGATGACCTCTAAAGGTCCCTTCTAACCCAAACCATTCTATGATTCTAAACGCTGTTGTTCTTTATGAGCACAAAACCTGTCATCGTCTGAAGCCGTGCTCCCTCACCTCTTCCTCTCCACAGCAGCCATACTGCTTGAAATGAACAGCGTTGTGTCCTACTGTCCCATAAGTGAAATCATCTGCTTAGTCCTCCCCCTCCTTGCCGCAGGGAATTGGGACTTCCAATAAGAAGTTAATTACTCGGTCCTCTTCTGGAGAGGATGGTGCTGCTGGGATTTCCGCTATTCTCTGAGCAGATCCTGTCTGAGCAAAAAAGGAAAACCGTGGCAGCAGGAGGGCCTCTAGGTATCATTTCACCCTCCCAAGGTAAAATGTTCTGTGTAGACTTCAGCTGCAGTGCTTAAACATGGCTTTTCTCTCCTTCTACACAGTTTTAGTTACTTAGGTCAACTGAATGAAAACCTGAGATGTGTACTTAGCTATTAGGTAAGATAAAACTAGTACCGTAGAAGTGTGGCTTTTTCCCAACTCCACCATCCCTGGTACTGTGGTTTTCCTCCCTCCCGTTACAGCTGACTCTAAATAGAGTGTGTTTCAGTCATGCAGTTCATTTTTGCATGTTGATAAACCTTAACAAGCAGCTTGCTCTGTTAAAATGACTGGGGTTATGTTTTATTTCATTATTCCTCTTGGCAAGAACATGTCGATCTGCACAGTGCTGTTTAGAGATCCTTGATGCATAAAAAACATGTTGTGGGCAGTTGGAATATTATCCTCTGGGGCATAGCAATGACTGCCTTCTAGACTGTTCAGTATTTTGTTTTTCCTAGCAAGATTAATAAATATTTATTTTTTTAGGATGCTGATGTTAAATATATTTCATGTACTCTGTGACGCCAGTATGGGTTTCCTGTTGCATTCATTTAAAAAAAAAAAGAAAAAAGAGCAATGTCTTTGGGAGCTTTAGGAGTCAGTGCTCTGTGGGTTCTTGAGTATTTCTGACCTAGAGTAAATATTCAGTAACAGAGCGATGAAAGACTAGGACGTGCAATGCTAACTTGTTAAGATGTGTTTTTATATGCCTTCTTGTAGTTTGTTTCTTGCTTTGGCTTGATTATTCTTAACAACATGATCTCAAGTTACGGTAGGATTTCTAAATAAAAATAGAAGTAGGGTAGTACATATTTAACAGAGCTGTATTTGCCGGAGAGGAACCAGTTGCTTTCTTTAGGACCGCTCAGCTGGAAGTGCAGAAACAAAGCAGCACATGAACTCCAGCTAAAGCCTGCGTTGAAAGCTGATGTATGACCTTCAGGTTGATGTCCGCGGTGGGCTGCAGTACACATGCAAAGCTCTGTGATTCCTGCCTGCCCCAGCTCTGTCATAGCATGCAAAATTGTGGCTTTGGTAGTCTTTAAGGTGAAAAAATTTCTTCCTGCTAGCGTGCAGATTAGAAAGAGAAGTGACTGTGTATATGACCTGCCGTCATACTTGGCAATGGAAATAAATACCAGACTGCCCTCAGTGTCATCGTACTTTTGTGGCAACCTAAGCAGTTTAGGATACAAATTCCCAAATGAGCTATTGTAACTATACTTAAATTATGTTTTTCTGATTTTTCTCTTTTTAAGATGCTGATTTTTTGCTGTAATGTGCAGATCCTATAGGATCTGATAGAAGAGCTTTCTGTGGAAAGCACTGCTCTTCCTGTAACATTTTGTTTTGTCTTGTGTACAAGACACTCTTTTTTTATGGAGAAAGATTTTAAACAAGTATCCTTTTGTAGAAAATACTTCTTGGCCTGACTTTGTGGTCATACTGAAATGAGAATCCCTTAATTTTCTATGCAGCAGGACTGCGAGCTTGAGCTGTACAAAACAGTTTGAAAGAGGATCTACTTTTTTTGTAAACCAACTACATTATAAATAGAGGCAAGATGTTGGCTACTCTTCAGCAGCACTTTTTTGGGCGAACCTTGCCAAAAGAGAAAATCAAGTGGGCCTTTCAGTACAAGCAGCATGCTTTTATCTGAATTATGAAGAAACACACCCAGATTGTCCATGGCATATGTGTGTATGGATTCAGATTTAGCCTTGAGGAAATTTGCTGATCTAAACATGGGAGCGGAGTGGGAGCAAGGCAACGTGATTAAAGCCAGCTCAGAAGGAGTGGGTTTACACCCTGGCACTGCGCCTCGGATTCCCTGTCTGCTTAGTGCTAGAGAGAACTAAAAATAATATCTGCAATTAAGTGGGGTGGCGTGAAGTTTACAAAATGAACATGATTCCTCCATAGTGACCTCTCTGCAAAATCACCACAGAAAAAGGCAATGCAAAAAAAAATAATTATATTGATCACATCAATCAATCTGAATGAATGCTGGTGTGGTTTCTTGGTTTGTTTTTTTTTTTTT
>VZTV01108231.1:0-10667 GCA_013400875.1 Anhinga rufa
ACACACACAAAAAAACAAAACAAGAGCAACTTTTGTTATCACAATGTTTTGAGATTTACACCAGAGAGTGGAGTACACTGAGCAGTATAGGAAGTACTATGTGAAAAATTTATAAAAGAGACCTGAAACAACCCTAAGGATTAAAATTAAAAAAAAAAAAAGAAATTTAAATTACTAAAGAAGNNNTTAAATTACTCAAGAAGAGCAACACATTTTTCAGAAGCCTCCACCTCCTGCACAGCGAGCTGACTAATTGGGGGACTGGTAATGCTGGGTTAATTTCTCGAGTGCCAGCAGTGCACTCCCACTGCAGTGATAGCGTGCAGAGGGCAAGCCCTGCACTCACAAAAAGATTTGATGCTTGAGTGAGCCTGAGCGGTCGAAATGGCAGTCAGGAGGTGGAGACACCATCTTAGAAGTACACCCTCAGCCCCCCCTGATTCAGTGCGATGGATGAGTGGTTTGAACACCCTGCACAGGTCTGGGCACAGCACTATAAGGTCTTGTGTTTTATGTACATTATTTGTAATTCTCTCACGTATTATTGCTCCAGATAGACTGAAGTGAGTTGAGCTAGAGGCCACAGAGACCATCATGGCTGCAGCACAAGCCCTGCAAAGAGAGACCAAGGGAGTTGGGAGTGTCTACCAGGAGCAGGGATGCCTTCAGGAGCATCTGGCAGCACTAGAGACCTCCTGAGGTCCATTCCAGCCTGGATGGTTCTGTGATCTGAGATTTAACTGTCATTCTTTTGATAGAAAGCTCATTAGCCACCTACTACTATGTCCAGGGCCAGACTGTCACCAGTCACCCCAAAGCACACCTCTCCAACCAAACCAAAAATGGCAGATTTCACAATGTTCCCCAGTGTTAACTCCACTCATAAATATTGGCTACTATTTACTAAGTAGGAAACATGATTAACAGTTTAATTTTGTATCAATAAGAAATGTAGTTCTACAAGACAGATTCACTATAACTTCGTGCTAATTAACAATTACAACAAAGTCTTAAAGGATAGGAGCCTTCTCCTTACAGTCTAACAAGGACAGTCTTAACAGCTGAACAGATTTGAGAAAACAGAGCCTACCTTTATTTCTGGAGAAGTAGAAAGGAGACTCTTTAATTTCATACCCTTACACATTTATAGCTACTAAATATATAGCTATCTTACAAATATACATTACATATATACAATTTATATTACAAATAATATATATGTAGCTGTCTTACAAAAAGTGTCCCAGAAACAAAAGGCAACTTAAAAACAAGACACAAAACCTTGGAGTGCTGGAATTTTGGAACTTAAATGATACATTAAGAAACCTGCGCATATTAGTAGCCCACAGGGACCACAAACTGAATGACTCTCGGGAATTCCTTCAAAAGGGAAGACTCCTCTTGTGCCTAAAAAACAGGATGGCACAAAAAGGCTCTGCTGGTACTGTTTATGAAGTTCCATTGTAGCAGATAAACAGAGGACAACCATGAAGAATGTTTCATAGATTGATATATCCCATTTTAAGAACTTTTGATCAAATACCTAACTTCTTAAATTGCAACTAATATTTGCTGACTCACTAAGCTGTATAATACAGAAGAAATGGTAATGCACTTTGAGTTATCGAAGTAGACTTCACATCTGGATTTTTAAATTGCTGGCATGAGAGAACTTCCCTGACACAACCTTTAAAACTCAGCCTGTCACCATTGCCATTACACCACTGCAGCTGGGATATGAATTCCTACCAGTGCTAAATCCTTCACTCACCTAGAGGACAACAAATCTTTTTCTTTAAAGTAGATGTTTTGAGTAACAAATTAAAAGATGGAAGCCAAGGAAGAACAGACCCCAAAGGTAGGTAGGTTGGAGTCTTGATTTAGACACTGATATTCATATACTTGTGCTATAGAAAGAAACTACAAAAATGTGAGATTGTATAGTAATTATATACACACAAACAGATAATCATGTATCTATACAAATAGATATAAACATATGAATGGTATGTACCTATCTGGAAACACTGATTTCCTTATTCTGGAACACAAATGTAATTTCCAGTGTGCAAATAACTTTGACAAAATCAAATACCTCAGAAAGTTTTCTAAATGAAAACTTGTGCTTCTTAATATTCTATTCTTACAGTTCTTGTTTAACGCAGTGCCAGGCAAAAAGATTGCTCGAGGATTTTTTCTTTCTCGGTGTCTAATTACTTTTCTCAGTGTTTTTACCTCCTTAATGTTGTGGCACAGGACTTTGCCATAGTCATTATTTTCAACAGGACACAGGTTCCCTTCTTTATAGCTTATTAGGGTATTTTATAGTACCATCATCAAAGAAGCTGTAAGGATTTGTGTTGCTTCATTAAATGTTACAAGGCTGCATATTCTATATGAAATATAATTTTGTACATGTTTTCATTTTTATTGTCATAATAATATTTGCAAGATTTCCTTAATTTCTTTTTTTCTTTTCTTGCTGTTTGTTTGTTTGAGTCTTTTTGGCAGAATTAATATAGAAAATATTAATGAGACAAGCATAGGGATGAAATGATTTGGGATCTCTGCACTATTCTTAACAATAAATGGGGATGAAACATTCATTTTCTCTGCTTAGAAATAATAATAAAAGTTATTAGTCACTTTACCACCTGAAGAATTGTCACAGAGTGAGCATTTAGCATGCTAATACCAGCATTAGCATTACTTCTGTGTATGAAGGTAATATAAGCAGAGGTTTAGTTAAATATTGAGTGATCATTTACAACACACACACAAGAAAGTGTGTTACTTAGTATAAAAATATATAATCAGTTCAAGTGCATTAAAACACTGTTTTTATCAAGGGATCCAACTATTAGAAGTGCATCATTTTCTATCAAAATAAAAGTACGGTGCACAAGTGTTTCATTATTTCAGCCATGTATCCCTTGTCACAAAATGTCCATTTCAGTTATACCAGCAGGGTTTACACAAGCTGCAGCCCTTATTTTCACAAGAGTGGAGAAAGTCCTGCTCATTACTCACTATTCATTGCACAAGAGGTCTACTTGCAACTACACCATGTGGCTAAACACTAGTTGCCTCAAAGACAAATACTGTTATGAAAAAATATTGCAGTGTACCTAGAGATCAATAATACAAACCACAATAACTTCACAACTAACTTATTTTGTTACTCTGACCATCTTCCTCGTTTCTGTAGTGAAATATCCTTTTTTATCCTGATTATAACAACCAAGAAATGCTGGGGGTTTTGGTGATTAGGACATTCATCTAGAAAAACCGGCAACAAAGGAACTGCTGCAGTTTCAAAATAATTTAGTACTAAACTTTTACAGACTTTATCAGATACAGGCTAAAGCACAAAACAATGATCATTATTGTTTAATAAAAAGGTTTTCATTTCATATTGGAGAAGCATTCATTCCTCCTCTGTCATATCATGGTGTGAGGTGAATTACCATACAAGACAGCATGTAGCATGCTGGAGAGACAGGAAAATAAAACTGCTGACTTAAAATAAAACTAATGCCCAACAAAGGGAGAGGAGGACAGAAATGAACCTTTAAAGTGAGCTCATAACTGTAAATCACATACATTCTTTATTAAATATTTCAATACTTATGTCAGAAATGAGATATTAAGTTGCTTTATAAATTAGCAGAAGCTTCTGGAAATAACGTAATTGATATTTTCAAATAACTAGATGCCTTTTATATTGTACTAATTTGCATTCAAGATATCCAGAATATTTAAAAATTCATTTCAAAATAGGGCAGTATTTGGATTATTTTTGTGTGCGAGAGATTCCTGTGTATGATAAAATGCTCAGAATTTCTGAAGGTCCGTAGCCTTTATAAAATATTCCTGGTTATGCAATTCTCTGTACTAGAATGACTAGGACATTACAACCCTTTTGCCATCCATTGATACCGGTCATCGCACCATCCAAAATCTGCAGGATTCATGGTAAACTATCCCCTTCTGAGAATACAGACTTCTAATTCCTCTGAAAGCTTTATGGAAGTGGTTTGCAACACACCACTAAAGCCTTCAAGTCCTCTCTAGTCACGTGGCTCAGCTGAAGAAATTCTTTTCCCCTCAAATGCCAAATCAAGCCCTTGACACTATGCTTGTTCTCGGCCCTTTACCCTGCCTTCTCCAGGTGGCCATGCGGGCGGCTCAGCCCAGGCAGACTGAGCCAGCTGGAGCTGCCTCCTCAACTTTCGCATCGCATTACTTCCGCTTTTCTAACTTTTCCACTCCTGAGCACCATCAATTATGCACTAGAATAACAGAGGCTTGGCTCAGCAATGTAACATAAAGGCCGATTATGAGTGTGAATAATTTAAACACCTGCGTGCCATGTTTCTTTTAGCAGTGATACGTGGCTAGCGGATGCGATGCACTCATATGAAAGGCTCAGCCTTTTAATGCACTGACAACTCCCCTGTTCAGATGATGGGGAGGGCCTGCTGCAATGCTGTTGTTGGTCTAGCAACAGAGAAGGTTAAAAAATAGTTTCTTCATTAGAAAAGAGAATCACCAAGAGTCACACATGCAAAAAGATGCAAGTTTCAAAGTCTATGAGAAGCTGGCAAACTGTTTACATCTCTGGTACACAGACTCCCTCACCTCTAACTCACTCAAAAGAAAGGTTAAAAATGGATTTTCAGGCAGGGAATGCAATGTTAAAGTTATAAAAGGCAGGTCTACTTAAGAGTGGAAGAGAAACCTGCCTATTTAAGGAACAGTATGTTAGAAAAATTGATTTTGTACTATTAACTATAGAAAGTCCATTTTCCTCTGCGAGGCCATTCAGTACATTGGTGCTGCCACTTAGACGCTGATACAAAATTTTACAATTTCTATTGCAGAAAGTTTAATTTTGCTCCTAGTATGCAACTTAGATCTATCTCATAAACAGCCAAAGATCAAGCACCTGACACCTCCTTCAAAATGTTAAAGGTCAAAACGGGGCTCTCCTCAGACAAAAATAGCTAAGGAACAAGTTTGCAATATCTGGATTAATTTAAGTGCTCCGAGTTTTCTATAATATCCTTTGCATGATTCAGCACTTCTGTCACCAGCCTTCACAGTAATAAGATGTGGGACAGCTCTAATATATTCTATTTTAAAACAACCAGAGGATTGTTAAAAAAAATCTGCAGGTAAGAAAGATGGTTTTAAATTACATTTTTGTTTGCTTTGAAAAGCCACTAATAATTTGGCATTGTAATGTAGGATACATGGAATGTTTCCACTTGGAAAACATAGTCCACACTCCAGTTAAATGAGTTTTGAACTAAAAGCACACATAAAATAACACAGTTCATAGTTTCACATCTGAGCTGAGGATCATGCTACACAGAAAAAGTCCAAAACGCAAAGGGTGGGGATGAGAAGGGGACAGAACTAAGAAATATGAAACCATTACATGTATAACTGAAATGCACAATCTTTCAAACTGTGGTTTCAAAACTGTGTTGGGATTTGACCATGTCAACTGAAAGAAAAGGGTGAAGGGGGGCAGTGGGTGTTGTTGCTTAAAACAGCAAACCTTAATAGCATCCATATGATTTAGCAAATCAATGTGGCCAAAGTCAATAAATAATCATGCAGTTATTTTCTGAAACAATTTCATTACTTGCTCCGAGCTAACAATTGGAAATCGAGGAAAAGTGTTTTCATATTTCCTCCTGTTAGATACATCTTTGCTAAGTTCCCTTCATATATAAAAGGAGGATTGGCACCTTTATTGTTGTATGAATATTTCAAAGCAACTTCTTTAGAAGGTTACTAGGTTCTTACTGCATTTTTTTCCTAGTATTGATCGATGGCAAATAGCCTTGCTTAACTCCTTATGCACCATTTTCTCCCAGGGCCAGCAGATATATTTGTAACAGACTAGAAGGGCACACCAGACTGTAGGAGTGTCACTAAGTTCCTCTGTGGTGAAGACTGCATGCATGAAATTGTTGCTGTACCACTGACAGACAACTTGGAAATCTCCTTCATTAAAAAAGGAGCAAAAAAACCCAACTATAATGTCTATTTATTTATTTTTTACCCAGGAGTTTTATTTTATGCTGACTGGTATGCAACACACAATCTCCACACAGCAGTTCTTTGTAGCCAAGCATTTTATGTGCCATAATGAGGGGTATTTTATAAACACAGTAATTATCATGGATTTTAGGGTTTAGGTAGCTGACAGCCTCATAATGGGAGACTTCCCTACACTTAAGACAAAGTTTTTCATTAAGTAATACAGATACATTTCAGTTCGATTCCATACAGGCAGGCTGACAGATAAGGCCAGGCTTGTAAAACTGGCCATCCATGGGATGAAAGGTCTCAGCAGTGAGCCAACGTGTAAGGTAATTTTAATCAAGATGGATTGCCATGGACAACATCTCTCTATAGGACAACTACGATTCATATAGTATTATACAGTATTAAGAACATGAGTAAACATTAGAGAAATCCTTCTCTGACCCTATATATGTAATGACAGTATGCTATTATGTAAGCACATATATAAAGTATACATATTTATAAAAAATAAGAAATAAAGATGGATGATATGTTCAACCCTTTACATTTTAACCACCTTTCAGTATCCCAAAGTATTTTACTATCCCAAGCGGACTCTATCATTTATTGTTCCCCTTCCCAGCTGTAATTAATCTGTTCTATTGATGAAAATGAGAGCAATCCACACCCTCTCATTTGCAGGAGCACGTCTTGCAGGTTCCACGGTTTCAGGAATGCTAGATTGGAGAGTTCATTACAGTTAGTGATGTTTACTGTGTTTATGAAATAGTTTAAGTAACCACAGTCAACAGAAGGATTAACAAGTGCATACGGTCCAGAGATGCTCAGAAAATTCAAAACCACGTGGGTGGAGTGTCCTTGTATGTGGGAGGGAAACACTACCAGCAACCATGAAAAAATCTCCTAAATTCAGGAATCTATGGATGCCTCTACCTCAGTCCGCCCCCCCCTTCCATGTGCGTGCGAAAGTTGCCTGCCCTACTCATCTGTGAGATCGCAAACAGCCTTTAATATTTCATTCAGCCCAAAGCACAGAGCGTGCTCAAATTCAATACAAGGAAATGCTTTATCTCTTCCTTCACAGACTAATAATCCGACAAAACCAGAAGTGCCAGGGAGTCATGGTAAGTTGTGAGGAAATGACGTGCAGACACTTTTGAACACTTTTATTCCTGTTTACTGTTTGGGACACTTGGAGTGAATAAACACCAATTAAGTGCCTTTTGTACACTGATGCATAAAACCAGACCCAATATCAAGGACCCAACTGGTTACCAGAGTACTTTTACTCTTGATGAATTCCTTGAAACATATTCCCCCTCTAGCTTTTTACATGTCATGAAAAATTATTTTCCTCATTTTTTTCATGAGAAAATGGGTTTAATTCATAAAATGGAAAAAAACACTGCTAAATTAACAAATCCATCCTAACATAGAAATGGGAAACTGTATCCATTGAACACTTTGAAAAATATTCCTATTAACAGATAAATTTCACTATATTTTTAGGATTGCATTAGTTTTCCTACATACTCAGACTAACACTATCATCTCATTTCACTGAAGGACACCTAAAAATATTGGCCATTTACAGTATATCAGATTGTGTTGTGGGAGGACACTTTGAACAGCATGGTCTGGATGTTCTCACAGAGACATTTAGATAGCAACACCCTTCTCTGTTAACAGAAATCTAAAAACACAGACTTCATTAAAGACATGAGACAGAAGTCCAAAATTTTAGAAGTTCTGAAGTGAAATTATTAAATTAATTAATATTTTATCACTTACAGAATGTGATTCTGAAGTTAACAGAAAAATAGTTGATGGAAATACCTGTTAATAAAATAATTTATATTTGAATGTTTAACTATAAATTCCACTAGAAGAAGATTCAAAATTGCTGTTTAAGTATAAAAATAGTACCTACAGATTATGGAAATGGCCTATCAACCACCTTTTAACTGTTTTTATTTTATCAAGCTGATCTAAGCTTATTAGAAGTATTTCCACAGTGATTTCTGCAACTATTCAGGAACACAAAACACACAGAAGGATGGTCAACATTGCTGATAAATGAAAGGAAAACAATTTTTTTACACATCTGCCTTTATGATACTAGGATCCAATAATTATTTCATGGCATATATTATTAACTGGGAAAAATGCATAAATTATAATTCAGGGTTATACCTTTTTAAAAACAAAAACTGGAGAGAATTCATTCAGGCTGTAGGAGCCCTTAGCTAAATGCCCATGACATTTAGAATGACAAGCACTATAATGCTGTTCCATAACTCCATCAGGCTTCTAGACCTGGCAGCAGTAGACACTGTCAGGTAAATTACCGCGCATACACTGTCTACTGACACTGAAATAAAAAAAAATGTGAAAAGGCTAAAATCAGACACGTCATGCTGGAAGATGGAGAAAAGGGAATAAAAATATTCCACTGCTATATGCTTTTATGTTACAAATAGGCCTTCAAATATGGTATCTGTTTTAAAGTCCCGTCTTTGCATATACTTCTAGCATTCTTTGCTATTAATAAAGAATCCTGACAGAAGACAGCAAGTGAGAAATTAATCTCTTAATGGTATTAAAAATTAGACCTATCTTAGTATGGGGAAAAAAATAAGAGACAAAAAAAAAATTTGGCAAAACCTTGAACATTGAGAAGCAACCTAGATGTTGAACATAGTCTGAGGAGTCGTAGGTCTTATATAGGAAATATCACATAGGAGCTTAAATATTTATTTTGATCAATATTTTGACATTGCAGCAATGCTCAGAGGTGAGGGGTTGCACATGGCAGTAATTTACAGACCAGAAGTCCTTCTGAAAATACAGCATTCCTGACATAAATCACACATAGCAGAAACCTAAAATATCTCTAAATGATCCAAAATGATAATCAAAACCAAGAGCCCATAAAGTAACTTTTAATGTTACACTCACATATAGAAGCACTGTACCATTATTCTAAATAGTTTGCACATCCTAGCTAGAGTTTTAGCCTGATTCGTCCTGACACTGTTAGTCCAGTCTTATATTCACCCAGTTCTAGGACAATCAGTGAATCACACTGATGTCTCTGAAAAGCACAATTGCTATTATATGTGACATTACACATGTATCTATTATCAAAATAAAAGCCTAGATGTTCTAGCTTGAAACTGCACATCCTGCAACTCATAGCTGAAATGCAGCGGTAGATACACTGAATGTTCTCAGAAGTGTCAGACCGTACACCAGACTGTTCGAAGCACTGTTTATATATACATAAATAATCTCTAGCTGAAGTTTTACAGGCTTATCAACTCAAATTGAACAGAAGACTCAAGTTGCAATGTTAAATAAATGGTTCTAATTTATAATGCTGTGTGTCTTGCAAATTAAATTTGAGGACTCAAAGATAATACGTAGCACGGTATTATTTCTTAAAACTGCACAAATTTTACTCATTTTATCCACTTAATGATTATCCCAATTACTTCAATGACTCTACTCATCGAAGTATGGCAAGCAGAATTTGTTTCAATACCTGTAATACTTAGAAACTGCTGCAAGCGTTGCACTGTCTGGCTAACTTGGCCATTGATAACAGGGTTGTTAACTTGTTAGCAACCTGTATCAATTATTAAAGTCAAGTCCTCTCTGATTTCTGAGCGTTTTATTTCTTTTTCATTTTGTTATCCTAGTAACAATTAAGTACAGAGGAAAAAAGGGTCTGATGGGACTGCACAAGAGAAACAAAGCTGATCATTCACTTTCATAATGGGAGTATATCCAAGCAATCACACTTATCAGTTTGAAAGGGACTAATGAAACATCATCTTCAGGTGAACTGTCTTCCTGTATTACTATTTCTGTTACAAATGATTTCTTAACCACAGAGGTATCCCTCAACACAGCTACTCTACTTGACAAGTCTGAATATTCAGATGAAGGAAGAAGTGTTAAACAGGAGCATTAAACAGGAGGACCTATCTCTGTGCCCTAGCCATTGCCACATGTTCTAGAGTAAGAAATTATCATCCTACTTTAATTTGGTGTAATTCTTTGAAATCAACCATTAATGAAGCCGAGCTGTTTACATACACATTATCAGCATGCAAAATTCTACCACCAATTTATATCTATTATTTTTCTCAGAGAGCAATCAAATACTCTTTTTAAAGTTTGAATTGGAATTTCAGCCATTCCACAAATTAACTTGCTACAGCTTACTGGGGTATGGGAGAAGAAACCTCAAGATCAATAACTACAGAATTAGTCCCATTCATCCAAACTATTCAGCCATAAGACAGTGCAACTGTATGCTTTTTATTTAAGGCAATTCCTCTCTTTTATGACATGATGCATTTTATTTTCTTATTAAATATGATTTAAAAGAATGATGTGTTCATTGTAGAAGTCAAAAGCAAATGGTCAACAACTGAGCTCTGTGTCACAAATATTAACTTAAATGTGAAGAGGCACAAATTGTTTTTTTTGCCATCAGGGGGTCCAAGGATTAAGAAATTAATGTCTGTCCATCCAGACAGAGAACAGCTGTTCAGCTATTAAGTCACATTTCACACTTTTTGTATAGGACTGCAAGA
>VZTV01108235.1:3507-28883 GCA_013400875.1 Anhinga rufa
TCAGCATGAGGTAGAAGCAAACAGCAGAAAATAAGTTTAAAAAAAAAAAACATAAAGAAAATATACGGTGAGACAAATTCAAGGTTAATTACTCAGAAAAGAACCTACAAAATGGTTAAGAAGAAAAACTGAGTACCTACCAGGAAGAAACACAGAAAGAGGTTTTAAAGTTAAATGTTAGCCAAGATAAGGTGACCCAAGTCAGTTTAGCGCCCTTTTCATTATTCCTCCCCTGGAAATTTATACTGCTTATAGACAGCCAAAAAGGAAAATAAGAAGCTTCTGACAGTCCATAAATGCTCGCAATATTCAACAGGAGAGGACGGATGTCAGTCCCCAGATATGCACAGAAATTCCCCACCAGCACTATGGAGCAAATGTTGTATACATATGCAGATAACCATACAGATCCCCAAAACATTAGGCCAGCCCCACTGCTCCCTCAAACCCATCCAAATTACCTCTTCTTCAAATAACTTGTCTTTCTGCCGCAGAATCTTATCGTAGAGGTTCCCTCCTGTAATTATAAGTGAGTGAGAAAGACAGAGAGGTTCATCTTAGTTAATGGCAGCAGTTACTCTGCACAGGTACTGCTGGGAATACTCAAATCCCCCAAGAGATCTGATGAATCACTACAGCTCCCTCTCAGCACTCTTCACTTAAACTGGTCAGGCACTCACAAAATTAGGTTCTTCTTCCATCTAAGAACTTCACTGGCATATCTAAGCTTAAGCAGAGATGATTTTTTTAACACCACCATTTAATACTACTCTCTGAAAAGTGAATCCATAAGATAGGCTAGCAGTCCTTACTTTTTTGCCTTTTTTCCTTCTTGGGATATGTAAACATTTATAACCTCTACACCTCACAATTTCAAGACAGCAGACTGAAAAACAAAGAGAGCTAAAAGAAATGCTGAGAGCTACAGGCAGTGAATGATAAGTAAATCCCAAGTTGTTCATCACATCCTGTTGCTATTCCGTTTCCCAATTATCATATATTATGTTCTAGTAGTAATGGAACACACCAGTCCCTTTCCCATACCCACAGGTAAGGTGCAAGACAGCTTTCTGCTGTATGATTTCCATGGGTCTGTCAAGTTGCAGATGTCCAAAGCAGGTCACAATAGTTCCTTTGCCTCCTTGAGGGACCTATTTCAGACTTCCATGTTAGGAAGATTTTTCTGAAGTTATAATTAAGATCCCCTTCGCTTAATTTCTTCTCATTCAGCCTTGCTATAACCTCTCAACATTTCTTTTTTCTGCCTTATGTTCACATTTGCAAATTATCTACAAATCAGTCTTCACATTCAAAATTTAACCAAAGTATTCACTCCTGGCTCATCTTATGAGCCTCTTTCCTAGCGATTCAGACTATGCAGGCTTTCAGTGAATTCTGTTCCTCCTCTTTGATTTTTTGCCATCTTTTTTGCAGCTTTTCTGAACCAAAAAGCAGCATGACAGGTAGTACATCACCAAAATCCTACACAAGGAGACAAATTAGCACTTAACTCAGATAACCAATACCTCTGTGCTCACATACCAAAAAGAACAGATTACTTTCTTCTTTGCTTAATCTAATCACATCTAATCTTCTGACACTCTATTGTCTCTTCAACAAATGTATTTTATAGGCTCTTCCCAAATCTATTTCACATGTATTCACTGGTGTTATCCCATGATAAATCCAAGTCTTATGGTACCATGATATACATACAGAACTACAGGCAAATAAATCGATAACTTGTCTTCCTCCCATGTAAAATGGGGACAATATTTACGCAAATTTGAAAGTGTTTCCTAGATCTCCAGAAGAGACATGCCAATTAAACAGAAAAAACTTTGGATTCTGAGGAGTGTCTGATAGCAACTAGTCCAGCCTTATTTTAAAAATTACTCACAAATTATCCTGGACTTGTACACTATAAAAAAAAAAAAAGCCACAGAAACAACTATTAACCCGTTGGCAAAACCAATATCCATAAGACTAAATGAGGTTCCCTCTTTCTCATGTCCCTAGTTCTGTACCACTCAGACATATGCAGGCAACACAGGCTATACTCATCTCTTGGTTACTGTCCTAAAGTAAAACAAACAGTTTAGAGACATTAACAAACACATACAGACACCAGTACTATGCAGCTTCTCTCTATGCTTTCCAATGAATTTATAATAGCCCCGAGCATGCAGTCTTTTCAGGGCAGCTAAATAACTACACAGAGTACTACTAAAACAAATGGTGCATCAAAGAGCTCACATTCCCCATCTCTTGTGCTGGACTCCACCCTGCATAAGAACAAAAAGCAAAGAAAAAAAAACAGCTTTGGCCAACCTGCCAGGGGTGTTTGACACCCCTCGAAAATACTCTGAACAACTCTGTTGTCCTCCCCAACCTGTTCCAGTGAAAGCAATCTGTCTAAGACGATAACAATACGATGATAGCCTTTTCCATCAAAAAAAAAAGATTCTGCTAATGATCCAAGGCTTAATGTAATTAATGTAACGCCTGAACACATGCAGGATACCTAGCCAGCGGAGCCGTCCCACTCATCCAAATAGGAACCATACTGCAGTCCTAGGTAGGTATACTGCTCCAGCAGTATTACCTGTGTACGACCTTCCCTTCCCACTGTCTAAGAGCAGCTGCAACTGAGACCCCATATCAAATCCTTCTACCTCTCCATCACGGCTGGGCCTGCTTCCCCTGCAAATTCCAAACAATACCATGGGATCTACTCTTGGATGAAATTTTAAAGTTCTCTCCACCACCAGAAGGACCAGATTTTTTTTTTTTAATAGTAAATGTAGAAGCTGATAGCACAAGGCAGGAGAAAGATTGCAGTGTGCCAGTAGATTTTTAAGCTTTGATTTACAATTGCCAAATGGAGGGGTCTATTTAATTTAAGTGATGCTACTGAAAAACAGCCCCACTCTTTACTGGCAGAGAGGCCCAAATATCCTCATGGTCTTTTCCCACTGTCCTCCTAAAAGAACACAGCAAGGTGCATTAGAAGTGTACATTACCAATAATCCACTTCTTCCACTGCACCAGCCGCTCAGAACACTCGAGAAATCACCTACTGCCTGAACTGCCTACACTAACTACTGGGCTTCCTTCTTTGGCACCTGAGACACAAATCAGTCAGAAGGGCTCTCCATCTCTTCTTCAGGAGCTATGCAGCAGAATTTAGTTCCACTCCTCTGCTCCCCAGAGGACACCCCAGGAATACTCCCTGCAGGTTCTGCAGGAGGGTGACTCAGCAACACGGCAGCTGTCGGTTTGTAAGTGGGAGTAGGGATCTCACCATTACAGTACTCCAGCTCAATCAGCAGCGTGGTGTTATCCATGAAGTGATTGTAGTACGCAATGATGTTCTCATGCTGCAACAGGGCAAGGATAACGATTTCATTCAAAGCATCACGACGTTCCTTTTCTGACAGCCGGGTCAGGTCCACCTCCTTCCACACTACAAGTGAGTCATCCTGAAGCACAAAAACATCTTTTAATTAAAAACCCGCTACTGTGAAGAGAGCAGTATGTGCCTTTAGAGCAGGAAATTAAAATTTCAGGAAAGGTAAAAAGACTTCCTGCCTCTTACAGATTTCAGACAGATTCTTCACAACAGTAAGTTTTGAGGTAATGTTTGCTGCCAAGAATAGCGATGGCCTGAAGCCATCTTTCTAGCTGGCCAGCATTTGTTTTGGGGGAAAAAAAAAAAAAACACCAAAAAAACCCCCATACTACAAGGTTTCCAGGGAAAGACATAGAGTTTGTTTTGTTTCAATAAAGACTAAACATACTCCAGTTCAATAAAGGGAGAAGAGTGTATTTGGAGAAGAGTGTATTTCCAATCCTGTAATTGTAGGATGTTGTACAAGACCATAAGCCGTTACAAATACCTACGTATTCCTTTTAAAAAAAAAAAAAAATCAAGGAAATGAGAATAAATTTGGTTTGCCCTTGTTAGGCCCACCCATGTTGTCAGACATGCTACACATGATCTATTAAGTGAACAGTGTTCACTTACAACTGTTGGAACTGTGACGCCTCAGGGTGGCCTTCCCCCAGAAAAAACTATAGAACTTCCCTTGGGAACCAAGTCAAGCGCTTTTCTGTTGCAGCCGCTAAAAAGCACAACTACGATCAAACTGGATGGGACTAAATGACTTGGGAACATCAGGAGGACTGGCTTTTCAGCCAGCTTCCCCTGATTATTCTGAAATGCTGATCACGCAAGAGAGTCACCTGTATGAGATGCCCCCATGTCCTCTGTGGCCGGAATAAAACAGGAAAATGAAGAATCTATTAGCGTCAGAAGAGTCTCTGCATCTCCCTACAAAACTTCAGGGGACCGAGAGACTGGGGGCACTCAAATGTGCCGAAACTCAAACCCTGTGCCCCTCGAGACCGAGGGGCTGAAGTTGTTGCTTCGCACCTGAGGTTTTCCTGCCGGGGGCTGTCACCCAGGGGGCAGTTGTCACCCAGGGGGCTGCCAAGTCAGTCAGTCACCCAGGGGGCGGCTGTCACCCAGGGGGCGGCTGTCACCCAGGGGGCGGCTGTCACCCAGGGGGCTGCCAAGTCAGTCAGTCACCCGAGGGCGGCTGTCACCCAGGGGGCTGCCAAGTCAGTCAGTCACCCGAGGGCGGCTGTCACTCAGGGGGCTGTCAAGTCAGTCAGTCACCCAGGGGACTGTCAGTCAGTCACGGCAGGGGACAAGCCCCGGGCGCCGGACCCTCCAAGCACCCAGCCTCCGGAAACCGCCCGGCTCGCCCTGAGGGCGGCCCTCGGGGGCCCTTCCTCGGAGGAGGAGGAGGAGGAGAGGGCCCCTCTCCCGCCGCCCGGCGGGGCCCAGCCCGCCCCGCCGCCGGGACAGCCTACCTCGGTGCGGCGGTAGAGGGTGGCCTCGCCGAAGGCGCCGCGGCCCAGGGTGCGGATGGGGATGTAGTGCAGCTCCTCCTGCTCGCCGGGCAGGCTGCCGCCGCCGCGGGAGCCGCCCCTGCCCGAGGACTCGCTGCCGAAGTCGGAGCTGATGGAGTCGCAGTGCCGCTCGTACTCGCCCAGCGACATGGCGGCGGCGCGGCCCCGCGGCGGCCCGGCTCTCCCTCAGCGAGGCCCCGCCAGCCCGACGGGCTCCATGTTGGCTCCCGCCGCCGACCCGGAACCGCTTCCTGCCGCCGCCGCCGCGACCTCCGCGCTCCCGCCTCCCGCCGGGGCCCGGCCTCAGCCCCGGCCCGGCCGCCTCGCAGCGCCGGGGTCGGGCAGGGCGTTAAACCAGCGCTTTGAGCAACGCGACGCTTGGAACGCGGCGCAGGCTGCCGAAGCCATCTCCTCCTCCTCCTCCTCCTCCTCCTCCTGCCGCCCCCGGGCCTAGCAAAGCCTGGTGAAGCAGAAGCTGCCTCAGCGCTTGACAGAGACGTCACTTTGCTTCCCAAGAAGTCGCTTTGCTTCCCAAGAAGTCAAGAGTTCAAGGTTATTTTCCCAAAAAGCCTTAAAATTGTATTTTGGTAATAAAAACCATGTGTGAACTAACAGATCTATAACCAGAAAAAAGTCATTACTGTTCCTTACTGCAGAGATGTTAACTTTTCTTTTAACTGCACCACACATAATACACGTTATTGAAAAATAACTGCTACGAGGGAGAACACACCGATAAACACCACAGCTCAAGCTGTGTGTCCCAAGCTCAAGCATCTGCTGGAAAGACCAGGGCATCTCCGGAGGATACACTTTTCACATCATTAATAGAACATAACGGCGTCCCTTACCGTGCCACAACATGACACGTCTCTCAAACCAAGATGAAATAAACTGAAAGCTTCATAAATAATACTTTAGATCTGGAGCTGCAATAACTTCTCTGTCGTAAGGAAGTATTAGCAACCTTAATCTTCGGTATGTGATTTATTTTCTTCACAGATAGTGCACGCCATTGTCATTTCAGTATTTTGTCTTCAGAGTTCAACAGTCACAGCCACAGATGGGAAAGCAGAGTTGAACGATGGGGAACGTTCACTTCAGGACAGGTGATCCTGCGCTTACAGAAGACATCAGGAGCTGAAGCACAAATCCCTAAAACCAGGTATGGCAAAGCCTGGTTGGCTCTTATCCCACTACCTTGGGAAGATGCTTTATTGCTCAGGGCATGAAACAACGAGCGGGGTTCCTTGCAATGTGGTGAGGGTTAAAGAGCTGTTCAGCATTATATGCACCTATTTTAGAAGTAACTTATCCATCAAAGTTTATTCCATAACTTCATAACTGATTCCATACCAAGATGTTGTCCTTCCAAGCAGCAAAGACAGCACATCAGTTTTAGAATAAAGGAGCTTGCAGGAACGCACGAAAAAGCTCAGACATGTTCTGCTAAGGATCATTTACACTCCGACTACCTGGCAAAATGTCATCTGGCAAATAATAATAATTTTTTTAAAATCTAGATGGCAAAACCTCACAGAGATGGGATTAAGGAATATGGAACAGTTGTAGAAAACCAGAAGAACAACTGAAAAAGTCAATCTTAATTTTTCCAATTTGAAAAGTAGAGTTATTCTGCCCATTATTATCTTCAGTATCATATACATTCTTCCACAAAGCAATCACAGTAGTAGCTACAATCAGGTTTAGCCACCCCACATCATTGCTTTTACTATGCTTTAAGAAGCAGGGGAGTAACTCTCATGGCAAGATGCCCTTAAGGGAAGTAACAGCTGCTTCCCACTCCAGTTTATTGGAATATGACTGAAGAATACACACCTGACTTTACACCGAATTTTTTGCTCAAGCATTTAAAGAAATCACACCACATAGAGGCAATGTGCCATTCTGCCTCTTGCAAAATCATTACTAAAGGATTAACTTAGATAAGAGTAGGAACCCTGACATTTAAACCAAATCATAGCAAGTATCAGTCTCAGTTCAAAGATCTCATTCATGGTTTTCAAAGTCAAGAGAGAACATTGATTATGTTACTAACACAAGGAAAGAGCAGCCCATACTGAGAAGGAAGAAACGACAAGGCATCTACATGGTTAATTATAATTAAGAAGATACCACCATGAGATTCCAGTTACATATGTATAGCAAATATCTTACACCTGGGGGAAAGATTATCCAGAGTATATTCGGGGGAAATAAAAGACCAAGCAGCTGGTATGGGTGAGAAAACCCTAGAGGGTAAAGCTCTGCAGCACGTAAGACCAGAGCTGCAATGGGGTATAGCTGGAAAACACAAGCACACCCTCCCCTCTGCCTGCCTCAGCTGTGTGGCAGCTGTAGGAACAGCATCCCCTGTATAACCAAGAAAAACCAAGTTCATCTCATTACAATTCCAACAGAACCTCCTGGAGCAGCTTATGCAGAGATCACATAATACAACCAATTTAAAAGCTCAGGAAAAGGTACCTCAGGAATATTGGCTACAAAAGGAAATTAAGTGATGGAGGAAACCACAGAAGTGAGACTAAGCAGTGTGAGCATGGTTCTGTCGTTGCCTTTTTTTGAGTAACATGCCCCCAAAGGAAGTTAGTCAACATGTACATTTTATTGCAAAAACTGAAATAGAACAAGTCAGGTGGGTCCTTCAGGACACAGCAGCTTTCTCCAAACTTGAGCTAAACAAATGATCCTCATAGCTATGATCACTGGGACAGACACCTGGAGACCACAGCAGGCTGTGTCAGCAAGCTGGAAGCGCAGGAGCTAACGCGTTGAGTTTAACGTGATAAACCACATGGACCTCTGGCAACAGAAGGAGTAATCAAGCATCAAGAACTGCCATTTTACAGAAAGTTTAAGTCACTTCAGCTGAAGCTGAAACAGAGCAACTCCCAACTCTTGCCAGCGTGACACACTTCCAGTACAAAGCAAAACAGGCTTCCTACAAATGCTGCTGAGCAAATATAAGTATTTTAGTGCAGCAAAAGCTTGGGCTCACCTGTTTCAAGTTCACAAAAAGGTCCAACAGGCAGTTTTTCTAAATTCTCTGCTCCTTCCACCTCTTCAGAGAAAGGCAGGCCTGCCACACCACCACCAGCAGTTTGCGGGAAGAACAACAGAACAAGCATAAGCCTGACATTTTTTGGGTGGAGAAGGGGCAGCAGACACAACTACCAACCCTGAACTCCTGCAGTCTTCACCAGACCCGACTTTTTTTTTCCTCCTGTGAAAGATGTATCCATTTCAGGTTTGTGATCTCTCCTTCCCAACAAGCCACCTTCAATATACGGGAAGTTCATTTCCCAGAGACTTCGTTCACTAAGGGCAAGGCCATCTCAGGCACCTGAAAGACAAGTACAGTGGAGGGACACAACTAAAGATAGGAGAGAGACAGAAATACATCACATGAACTGGCAGGGCTGAAGAGAGGCCATGCTACTTTCCCAAACCTCTGCTGCAGGACCCCGTGAAATGCACAGGCAGGAATCCGCTAATGATCTTGCCAACCAGTTGCCCAACTAGTTTGAGTCGTAAGTCCTTGGACCTGCCAGTTAGGAGGCAACACAGGTGTTGTACACTTGGGTTATTTCTCACATACCCAAGCAGCTTGTAAGAAATGAGCAATAGCGTGTAAAAATGTTCATCCCTTCACGCGTACACGCACACAGCAGCTGCAGGAGGCACTTTGTACAGGGTGCAGCCTACGTTAGCATAGCAGGAGGGGGAACACGCGAAGATATACCTTACTTAGGAATGCTCACGCGCTGCGTTAAGTAGTGTGATAATTAAATCGTTAGTCACATTGACAAGTGGGTGGAAGAGGTTGGAAACGTCTGATGCAGTTTGCTACAGGCAATTATAGATTTACCAGTGATGCATCTGTCACACACAAAGATGGGCTCAGACCCAAGTATCTGCAACAGCTCAACTTTAGCCCATTTCCCAGAAGTAAAATGGAACGAAGACACCAGCTCTGCATCTGCAGTGCTGTAGAACAGCCCAGACCCACCGCCAACCTACCGCATGAGAACAGCTGTATGATTTCACATACTCAAATATTAATCCGGGCAAGAACTTGCAGAGGCTAATCCTTATCCGAAGATCTGGGAATTTCCTTTCTTGAAATTCTCCCTGATACTACTAACTAGTTATGTAGTGCTTATATGCCCCCAGTCCTGTTACATGGCATATATCACCTGGCTGCTGCATGACAAAAGGCTTGCAGGCTCAGCAGAGATCTGACAGCAGTTCGGCAAATACTTAACCATTCTCTACAGTAAGCATCTGCCACTCATATAGGACCAACTCATCTTTGCAACAGTTTGAAATTTCCTCTAAAGCACAAAACTGAAAGTCATTCCATTTGTCTTAATGAACTAAATGTTACATGGGAGCTGACAGTGAAAAACTGGATCTTGTACTCTAGAGCACCAGCCCTGTTTCACTATCAGCCTCAAAATTCCTCCATGTAGAGGGATATAATTAGGAAGGGGGGTAAGAAAAGCAACAGATGGTAACCTGTATTAGAGACACGTTGCTTGCTGTGCTGGTCCCACTCCACAGACCAGCCCGTCCAGCTGGTACCTTTCCCAAGTCTGGAATTCTCAAGTTCTTTATAAATTAACTGTGGCTAGAGAAACTCAAAGGCTTACAGGGGGTCTGTGTAATTGCTGCTTCCTGTGACAGGTCAGCTTGCAGGAAACAGCAGTCAGCAGGAACGTGCAAAAAGAGGACAAGACTCACATGGACAATGGAGGTGGGTTATTTTTCCCCAAAGAAATTTTATTTGAGAAAGTTGACAAAAATCCCCCAACCAGTCATTACAGTCCCACACCAGTACCCCACACTTGCTCCCCAGTAACCATACCAGTACAGTGAAGATCAAAATGCAACACCAGAACGATGATAGTGTAACAGTCACCTGGGGAACTTAAGGCCTCGCCACCATTTTTAAGACAAAGGTATCTTTGTACTCAGATAAGGATGGGAAGGGGATATCAAAGCAGACAAGACTGGAAAAGCCCCTTTCTTGTACTGTCTTTTCAAGTTATATAAAAACAAAAGCAATATCTTAACAGATCTACAGGCTTCAAACTGTAGGACCTAGAACTACCTTCAAATGACTTCTGTAATTCAGTCCTGTGGCATCACTGCTGTTCTGCACTGTAACAGCTTTCAAAAACGTACAAGGATAAAATGGATGCAAGGGCAGAGGAGTGGACTTGGATTCTTAATATGGCTTTATCAAAAAAGAAACAAATTAAAAGCAATCTAAGCACTTGCCAGTGGAACTAACAACTGCAGGAACTTGGCAATGGCAAAGGGGATGCAAAGTAGTAATGACAGAAGGTTATCTTTTCATCCTCTTTCCCATTGCCTCACCCTGGACAACCATTTCCTTCCCAGCAATAGATCAGATTCAGGTCAGAAATTATAAAACCATGCTTTTTTCAAAATGGTGGCCCAGGCCCAGAGCCATGACAACCTCTTCCCTAGCCAGAAGTGTCTAGGCACATAACACCAGAACGCTGTGCTGCTGAACTATTTGCTCTGAAGGAATGCAGAGAAGGTGAAAGAATTTTAGTCACTGTGTAAAAACTGCAGCAGGTAAGTCCAGGAAGTTAACCTACCTGTTTTTTCCCAGCCTGGCTTATTTAACATCTTGCCATCTGGACAGCTGAGAAATGACAAGAAGCTGCTTGCTCTCTCTGTAGTACTGCATAGGAGAATAACAATTCTGTTGAGGGCACAGTTCAGACTCCCCCAGATGTACAATTAGACTATTGCTACCCTGTACTGCTTTTTTGAGTTCATCCACATTCTTCCAACTCCTCTTCCAACCTGCAAGGCACCATTGCACCCTCAGACCTCAATGCAGGGTACAGGCCCTCATGCTTCACATGAGCAGCAGCCCACCTTGCTTTGAGGTCTCAGAAAATGAGATTCAGCCAGCTGCCTGCTGGATAAACCCTATACTGTTAGACGAGAAAAGTCTCCTGCTCAATATAAGACCAAGTTTCCTAGCATAACCTGCTCCTATCTGCTCTGTGACTGTATCTGACTAAGGCCTCCTGTCTGCACAAAAGGCTGTCCCTGACCAAGGCTTTCAGGAAAGCTGCTGCATCATTTCAGAACAAGAGAGGCAAATCCAAGACAAACATGTGGAGCAAGGGTGGGAGCAAGGCTAGACAGCTTATGTGAGCAAAGCAGGCTGCTTCTTTCCAAGCTCAAACACGTCCCCAAGCCCTCCTTCCAAGGCTCCCCTTCCTCCAGGCTGAACCACCATATGCTCAAGTGCCCTGACCTGTCAGCACAAAGACACCAGCTCCCACAGGGAGAAACACAGAGGTCCACGACAGGGACCAAACCTTGGACCTCCCTCTATCCTCAGGCCCTGCTGGAATGATGAATCCTATTGCTTTGCATTCACCTCCATTTGCACGAGGCTTAGATCCCAGCTGGTCAGAACAGGGAATCCCCTGCCCTGTCCTGGTGCTAGCTGCATGGCACCCAAAGAGCTCAGCAGGGTCAAGTGGCTCAGAGTAACACTACAGTCACATTCAGATGGGAGACATCATCAAGCCAAGATTATAAAAGGAGAACAGACAGCGCAAAAACTTGCTGCAGCTGTCATGGAAACATCTTTTTTTATTTAATCGCTGCCCCAGGAATCCCCAAACCCATCACAACCTCCCCCACCCTCAACATCCAACAGGATTTCATAAGTCCCCCGTTGCCTCCAATATTTAGGCTCCCCTCCCCCTTTAGGGTCCAAGTATCTGCAGAAAAGCTCCAGTCAGTGGGTATCATCTGTGAGATGGCTCCAGGGGGCCATGGCTCGGTCCCAGTGGTGTCCAGCTGGGTCTGAGAGGAGGGGGAGGAGGCCTTGCTCCTTTACTCAATTAGTTTCTTGGCCTTGAAGAAGCGACGCAGGTAGAAAACCTGCCAGGTGGCCAGTCCGATGAGACAGCACATGGAGAAAATGCTGAAGTACAGAACCCGGGTGTTTGTCGACTCTGAAACAGACAATAAACCATTGCACGGGAGTCTGAAATCACAGGATGCGCCTCAAGAGGGCAAAGTTCCCAGGATTTTCTCTCCCCACCAGTGCAAAACTTCAAATGCAAGATATCATACAGCATGAAGGCAAGGGTACCCAAGCACCAGCAGTACTTGAGAATAAACGCAGAGGGAACAACGAGAAGGATGAGAGGGAACAAGGCGAAAATGTTGTTAAATGGTACGGAGTAATTCACATTAGGAATGGAGACAGAAAGAAATGATTTCTAGAGGTAGGACACAGAAGACTTGGCGATTGCTTCAGGAAGAGAGAAATAGCAGCAGGTTTCCCTCACTAGGAAAAGAACAGGCAGAGACCACTATAATTGCTTGATCTCCAAATGCTGTCCTAATAACAGATTCAGCAGAAGGGGTCTTAGAGCTCCACCCCTCTGAAGGAGCACACAGTCTCTTACCATTCGTGTCCCTCATCTCCTCTTCTCGTTTCTTCATATAGGCAAAGTCATTAACGATGGACTCTGAAAGATCTTCCAGGCGCCTCAGTTCTACTTCCAGAGGCTTCAACTTCTCCACTTTAGCAATCTAGAAAACAGAAGAGTCAGGCAATCACTGAGCCAAAACCAAGAGCTCCCACATGGGCTTTTACTGCCAGTTTGAACTACTCCTCCTCACATACTACAGATCTGGGGCATCCTTCCCCTAGGGAAACACCTCGACAAGCCAGAAACTACCGTTGCATAAAACACTATCACTTCTCCCACCTGTTCGCTGAAACACACTTTCCTACTACCCCTCCTACACAACGGAGGAGCACAGTATGCACACAAGCACATTTCTTCCTTATTCGGCCTAATGTTGGCTTATTCACAGTTGGCTTCTGAGGAGTGGGTAGAAGAGCTTGGCACATGACTAAACCTCCACTGAATAGAAGTCACAGACTGAGATACAGGCAACTAGCTTACATACGCACATGATATTGTTCTATAGGCACACAGGATATTAGCACTGAGACTCACTTTCCTAGCTGTTGCCACATGCCCCAGAAAGCCCGGGCAGCCTGATTCCCAGTAGCAGTGGTTTGATTACACCCACAAGAGCTCAGGGGTTTTATCACTTAAGACTGATAACCTCAAGGGCAGCATATGCTCTTGGTAGAGACCAGCAGCTACGAAGTGCTCCATCTACCTCAAGCCACCAGATGACGCTGCTGGAATACTTACAGGACGGGCTACCTTTGAGTCAGTTTGAAAGAAAAACACACTTCCCTCATAAAAGCTGGTTTTATACATCGGTTTTGTGCAGAACACACAACCCACAGTCCTGCAAGTCACAGACTTGTATCCAAAAGGAAAAATGCATAGGACATTCAATCAGAAAGCACAGTCCATAACAGCAACTATTTAAAGCTGAATGTGTAAACATGTGTCCCTGCCCCAGTATTGGCTGTAACCTGACTACATGTTATGCAAAATCTGTGAGACAAGAACATTACTCAAAGGAAACTAACTGCAATTCCTGCCACCGCTACAGTGTAGGGTTTGAGTAACTCTGGTTCTTGTGCAGAATTTGTCACTATTACCAACAAGTGACAGGCCCCCACCATGAAGGTCAGATGCTGTGTCCCCGAGTAATGCAGCAGAAAAAGGATGTGTTACAGAAATTACAGAAAACACAGGGAGCACCTGCAGCTCACCACCAGTCTCAATGCCACACGGGATCACTCAGACATAAGCCATAGGATGGCATCCCTCCATGGTCCAGGTGCCAACAGGCAGGCAACAGGGCACCCAGGGTGCAGGCATCCCCAAAATGCAGCTTCCAGAGGCGGCTGCCTGGGCATCAGAGCCCATCTGAAGAGATGCTCGTGACCAGGCCAGTGCTAGCTAATCAGCCATTTCACTGAAGGGTCTTCCCACGACACGTACATCCTGGCAAGCAGCAGGCCCTCAAGCAGTCATCTGAGGATTTTTATGCTGAGGCAGGCTGTATATTACAGCTCTGCCAGCACAGCAGTGTCAATTTGGATTGCGTTTGTGAGGAGGGGGAGGAAAAGGGAGGTTAAACCCCTCCTGCTTTCTAGCCAATAGGTTGTACTAACAAAACCCTGTGGCCTGAACACATATCTGCCAGCAGAGCTTGGCTGAAAAACTGGCACCAGTGTTAAGTGTGCCTATGGCCCAGACTCTGCTGGCACAGCTAGAGCAGCAGGTCTGTAACATACACAAGGTCTCAGGCAGCTCGACTGACAAGCTAACCCTGTGTTGACCAGCTCTATTATCTTCCTGGAGGGCACTTTTCCCCATTCACAGAGGGCTACAAAGGTTCCACTGGGAAAAACCGAGGCTTGTCTGCTCCATCCTGCATCCCTTCAGCTGCTCTTAATAGGTGTTGCTAGAAACATCTGATAGCTACTTTCAGTCCTGCATGTATTCCAAGATGCACATCCTGGAACCTCTTTCATCCTTAGTGAAGCAAATATGCATAGCTGCTCCAATGGGATTTTGTAAAAAGCCCACCAAGCATCTGTGATGGTGGAACACCATCATCCTAGAAGGAACATCTGGACCACCAGAACAACTGAGACAACAACTCCACTGAACTTCTTGGGGGCCGCTCCAAGATTCATCAAAGCCTAACTCTCTTCCCAACATAGAAAGAGACACACTATAGCCAAGAATTGGCAAGGAGTAGCTGATCCAGAAAGGAATCTAGATCGCCAAGCCTTCTCGGTGCCCCCTGAAAAGTCTTTTCACTTTTCCCTACCTTGATTTCTATTTACTGAATGGAGAAAGTTATTCCTCCCTACGCCAGAGAACTAAGGTATGACACTGCCATGCAGTTCGGTTTTCTAACCCAGCCCACTCTCCCAGTTGCTTTGCTCCAAGAATGTCTGCATCTATGCAAGCTTATGAAGCCAGACTCGGACATCATCCCTCCTCTCACTGCATATATCCCTGCACAAGCAGGACAGTATCAGTGACCCTCATTCAACTCCCTGCATCAAGTCTCCTTGCAGCAGTTCAACAAGAACTGGGGAGGAAGACAGGTCACTGGTACTTTACAGCAGATGAACATCACAAGCAAAAGGCTCAAAAAGGCAGCAATTCCAGGAGAGAAACCTGAGCAACAGTCCTCCCGTCTGAGGCCTTACAGCAACCTGTCAAGTCAAAACCCACGAGTATTACACCAACCTGGGGAAAGAGAGGATGAAAAAAAGAAAACACACTGCAAATCAGCATGGCTAAAAATCCATAGCAGCTGTACAAACAGTAAATTAGTTTAAGTCCTTTGCAGACACGCTGCTCAGCAAGGCTCAACACAGGCTGCCACTCTGAGAGGTCCTTGCAAGTCAAGGATGCTTACCAGCACTGCCAAGGTCTGCATTTGGTATCAAGCAGGACTGCAAGTCTAAATTCATCTTTTCCCGTGTTTGACCATGGACCTTTTCCATCAATCTAACTACTCTGACAGGCATAATGGATACTTATTTTTATTCTAAGACAGTTTTATCAGTACAACCAGTAAGTATGTAGATATATGGACATACAAGCATTGTCCCCATGCAGAAAGGTTCTTGTAAGTAGCACTATATTAATGTAACTCAGAGTATGCTGCGGGATTGTATTTAAAGAGATTCTGTAAATGTAGTCACTATAATCCTCCCAGTTACGCTCTCAGGGGTCATCCCATAAGATTTCAACATCTTGTAATCCTCCAGTAGCTGGTTGCCAGACAGCTGGTTTAATGACTGCTCTGCATTTCTCTGACCCCAAGCACTTTTTTATTCTCCATGTAGGATGTGCTCTAGACCGACTTAAGCCACGCAGGACCAGCTAGCCCAAAGCTCAAAAAGATATAAAAACTCCAGTGTGCTCATCTCAGAAATTCGTTCGCTTTCTAACTGGCACCACACACAGCCTCCTCCGCTACCCGCTCTCCTCCCTAAGGCATCATCCACGCTGTTGTGCACAGCGGACACAGCAATCATTTGCAGGAACCTTTCTCTGCCAACAACTTCCATTTTCTCAGGCACAGGCACTGTGCTGGGGGCTGACTGACCCCAAATTCTCAGGAGCCAGAAGCATAGTAGCAGCCATCAAGGTTCAGCATCCAAACCAGCCAGACTGTCCCAGCCACAAAGCAACAGCTATTCCACACAGCTGGCTCTTGGGTCTAAGAAAGCTATGTCCTCCTAAGATGGAAAAGTTTAGGCTTTGTGCCTGTTCACAATGTCATGCCTTCAAAGCAAATACCCATTTCATGCCAGCTACTACTCTGCCAAACACCTGTACATTGATACACCGCTAGTTCTTAGAAATGCACAAGCGCCATTTCAGGGCTCTTGAGCCAGTACATCTTACAGTCAGGAAGGTAAGAATAGTAACAACACAACTTGACCTTTAGAAGGATCTGATATTAACCTAAAATGCCTTCCGCTGCTGGGGCTGGGGCAACTTCACATCCCAGTCTCTAATATCTATGCCCAGAAGCTGGGTCACGCTGTCCTAGCAAAGACATTCACACATTAGGCTCCAGTTCCCAGAATACAGAATTAATTTTAGTTGATGTTTGTCTTGTTTTTTTCTCCCCTAACACACAAATTCCCTGGAAATGTAATGTGAAATTCATTCACTGGAATTGTAGGTTGCAGGCTTTCATCACCGCTGGGACAACAGCTTCCCATCATGAGCCCCAGACCTACAAATGGCATCACGTGAGTGCTGGGAAAAGGGAGCCTGCAGTGCAGGCAGCCAGGGGACATACCTCCTCGTAGTTCTTTGCTTCAACTCCATGCTTCATATCCAGAATCACGAGCTGGTCCGGCATCCTCCCTGTTCCTGGAAGCATAATGAAAGGATTCATTGTGTGAAACATTCAGCCTGCCAGGAAATCACCAGCTCTCCCCACCACCGAGGAAGAACTCATAACATCCCTCCCCTTCCTCCATGTCTGCAGCTAACTGCAGAGGCAGCACAGTCCAGCCTAAAAATACAGAGACTTCACAATAAATCCTGGCTGGAGGAAAGCCTCCCAAAGATAATGAGAACAAGCTGTAACTAAAAGTGCTAAGTGTGTGTAGGATGCAAATCACTGCAAAAACTGCAGAGGATTAGAAGATGAATACCAGCTGCTATGAGACAGCCTGGCGAAAGACAAGTCACCAGAGGGACAAATATTCAACTGGGAAGCCCACGTTCCTTCTAGCAGGAAGCGTACCAGAAACTTGTCAAGGTTACTGGGGTTGTACATGACTTTACATTCAAAGGAGCAGAAGGTAAACTGCTCTAATTGAGGAATGCAGCATATGGGGACTACTGACCCTCGCATGCTGTAGTATCTGCAGAAACGAAGGCAATCCCTTTACCAACATGTCTTTTCAGGGAAAGAACAGCTCAGATGTCCGAGACCCACACTGCTAATGCAAACCCCAAGATGGCATGAGGTTTCTGAAGCCAGGAAAACACCACTGCAGAGAACTGCCAGCTGGAGCCGCACAAAGAGTGAGTAGGATAAGGCTGCAGTCAACAGCACAGTACGTATCTTTTAAGGCTGTAACCCCCAAGCTAGGGACACCTATGGCTAACAGCCTCTTTTAACTGCTACAGGCTGTCACATCTGAGAATATTCACAAGAGGAAAAAAAATAAATACATAGGATAGGCATATAAGATACCCTGAAGAATGCAGCACATCAGCTGACCCAAGTATCATATCCCACTATACCACCCACCAAGGAAATGTCTGTACATAACACATTCCCAAATCCCAGTATGTTGGGGCATACAGTTGTCCTCAGCTGGCTGCCAGCAAAACACAAGGTCTGAATTCACTTATACTATGAATTTCAGAGTCTTTATCCAAGAGCATGTCCAATACTCACACTTTGCCTTAGGAGGCTGCCAGGTGGACATTCTTTCAGTCCGCAAACAAATTCAATGTACAGGTTACACTGGGTCACTCCAGTCAGAGCTAGGAAGATATTCCAGATCTTCAGTAGAACATACCCAGATTTTCTCTCTACCCACTGAACAGCTCTTCAACACCAGAGTAAAATCACCCCCACCTTCTCCTGTTAGCAGAGCATGGCATAACCTACTGACAAGATACTCCATATCAACTACAAACTGTTTCTTAAATTTCCTGAGGGATACAGGAGCAAAAAAAATTCCTAACCCAGCTATGTTAGCGCCCAATGGATAAATCAGGATTAGGATGGAATTTTTTTCTTTTTCTTATAAAAGACCAGTTACTGTAAAAACGAACTAAAATCCCAGCACTGCTCTTTAACAGACAGGCTGTATACAGCCACCCAGTGCTCCTTTCTCCAACCACAAGTTTTGACCACTTATGCCATACATATATCAGCATGCCTGGAGACTGGCAGGTAGGGCAGCCACCAGTAGCTGCAAAAGAAAATTCAAAGCACACAGTTCAGTGAGAGGTTTTTTTTAATGTTGTTTAAATTACACAACTTGGGTGGAGAGCTGGAGCTTCCAGGAAGAGATGAGAAAGATGAAAAGGCCAGTGAAGAGAACAGAACTGGAAGGATTAATTTGTCAGGCTGGAAGGGAGAGCTGCCAAGAGGCAGTAAGAAAGCAGTTAGAGCTGCTGGGTGCAAAGGGACAGAAGGAGATATTCTGCAAGAGGTTAATGTTGTCAGGGACTGGCCTGGAAGAACTCAAGCTGCTCTTTTACAAGTTTACTGAGCCCAAAGCCCTATGCAGCTCCTTTCATGCTCATCAGATCCTCAGTACCTCTCTACTTCTCCCACAGCCAGGGCTCGCCAGAGCAGACTGGATCAGCAGCAAAGAGAAAAATGGTTAAGTCTCAGAAATCTTGAACTAAACTGAAACCTACATCCTGCACGAGGTCTTCAAGAGATCATCTCACATGAGCACAGAACTGTTTCCTGGGAGATTAGGGGAGGTCCTAATTTGCAAAGTCAGTGAAAAACCAAGATTGTTGAACTGGACGTCAAAAAATTTTCATGCGGGAATTTCAGAAACAGTGAGCCATGACACTCTTGAGGAAGTTCGGGAAGAGAAGGATTACAGAAGGAGCAAAGAGGTAAAGATTAGCACGCAGGAAGAGCCCTACAGGGGAGCATGTAGTGCAGGCCAGGCTGTTCATCTCAGAGATTAGCATATGGTGTGAGAGTAAGTGTGCCTGAGAACAGAGCACTGGTCAGGAAGACAGGACTTTTCCACCCTGGAAGAGGGAAAAAAGCCTGTCATGGAAACACTCCAAGAAGCACCCTAAGAACTCTTCCACCCCGATAAGGTAGACCTTCTAAAGAGGATCTCCTTCTTACTTCCTCTTCCTCATTTCTGTGGTTAAGGATTGAGAAATCCCAGTTGCTTAGTACCCTCAGGTCCCAACGGCTCTGGGCTTCCTCTACCAACAGTTTTTCCTCTTCCAGTACTCCACCAACATCCTCCTTGGCTGCCGCACTAAAAGTCCTGACTGCTTACTTGATGAGACTATGAAAAAAACCCCACCTTTAAAGAGAAATAAGGGGATAAAATAGCACTTGGTCAGTTCCCCCATCCCCATGCTGACCTTATAGAGGAAACAAGGCACTTCCTTGTGACATGGTTACTTCTTCCTAAGTACCTCAACTTAGTCCTGCAGATGATCAAGCCTCACAGTGCCACCTCCCTTACTTTAATAATTCCTTGATTTCCAGCACAGGTATGGGAAATCTGGAGATGCTCACCATACAGCATCTCTCTTTAGCAAGGAATTTGGGGCACCTGGGTCCAAAGAGAAACTGACAGCTTGGAGGGCCCTGAAGAGAAAGACTCCAGAAAAGGATCCAGCTGCTCAGTTGAACAGCTCTAGATTTTGGCACCTCAATGCCCCACTGGTCATCAGGTAGAAGCTGCATTTAGAAATATTTTATCCCCATCAGTACTGAGAGCTTTAAAACAAACTTGCAACAATACAAAGGAGCCAGGGAACAAACATTCAACAGCAAATAAACATTTGCTACAATCAAAAGAGCTATAAGGGGCTCAGTCTAGGCAAGAAACCTCTGGTCACAAGCACTGGAATAAGAGTCTAGACACAACTAAAGAAAGAAGCCTTTCCCACTTCAGAGTGTGATCACATGGAAGCTACGAAAGGATTGTGGGACTGTCTGAAGGCTTCCCAAATACCCAGGTGTTGGACAGTAAATAGCATGAGTGACTCCCAGATGAGTCACTAGTGCCTGCATGTCTCGATGTGTTAAGGAGCATTTGGAAGCCCAACCTTTGGAGTGAAAAGCAAAATCCTGAGCATTTGGGGTCACCGTCTTATCTGTAAAACACTATTGAAGAGGTGTTGCAAGCCAGATCCCTCCCAATTCCAGCAAAGAAGATGGCCTTCTCTTTCTGGAAAGTTCTCTTCAACTTGCAAACTGCCTGCACCTTATACGTGGAGCAGAACAGCAAAACAGAGGCTGCCTTTCAACAGATATGAGGAATGCTGCTAGTGACTGCTCTGTGAAATGCTCTAGGATCTTTTAGGATAAGACCTAAGAACAACAAGGTCCAGTTCTGTGAGCAGATGTGAGCACCTACGAACTGGCACACGCTCACACCACCGCAAACGAGACCGGAGCCCACGTGTTGGCTGTTTTCAGCACATTTATCCTGAAGTTGAGCCCAGCCACTCAGAGCAGCACATGCGTCACACTCACAGGAAACAAGCCTCAGCACTCGTTAGGCAACCATCCCTGCAGCACAAATGCAAGGCTGACGTCCTGCTCATTTCCCCTTCCCTTTATTGACCACTTAAGAGAGCGGTTGTAGGTGCAAACCAAGGCCACGTTCTCTATACACACACACCCCACAACTCAAGAAAATGGTTGCTAACCTAATGCAGAATTGCTGCCATTTTGGAGAGATCACGTTCCACCAAATGGGGAAGAGATCATCAGCTGGGGAGAAAGACAGGCTCCTGGAGATGATGGCATCCTGCTCTGACCTGGCTGGACTGCAAGATGAGGAGAAGCATGAAATGGGCAAACGAGGTGTAGTTTGCTCCTTGGTACTGCCACTCATTGCAACTGTGGTGACCTCTGTGGGAGGAACACAATTCCCCTTTCAGAGGAAACCCAAACGCTCCACACGACAGCCACAGAGGATTATTTAAGTTCAAATGCAACACCGACAGCAGATATTCTGCAGTGAGACTGCTCACAAGCTCCTGAAGATCAGCTTTAGAAGTCAAAGTGTTCTGGAGACCACACTCAGGATTACTTTACCCACACCCCTAATCTACACATCCACGTAAGCTTGTTCGGAAGCTAGAAGCAGCCAACAGACCTTTCACTTCACTTACCCACAGGAAGCTTGCTCTCAAAACAGGCCTCAAACATATCATAGTCTTCAGTGGTGAAGGCAAACTTGCCCTTAGTGGCATCCTCCTTGGCATACAGGATGTGCCCAGCTGAGTCTGTTATCTGTAAAAGAGACAATGAAGGTGAGGAACACAGTGCTTCACTGCCATGGGCTCACGCTGCCTGTGTTAAGCAGGAAGAGTTCTTACAGCATCTCCTTTGGAGCTGCTGCATTCTCCTTTCAACAGTTTCCCTCCTTCCTCACAAATATATCAATTCCTCTCTTCCTCATCCCCATTCCAGGAGCTGGGAAAGTCAGAATGCCTCTAAGTTAATTATTGACTCTTAGATTAAACAAAAAAGAACTCCACCAAAAACCAACCAAACAACAACGCCCAAAACCACACCAATTCCTCTTCTTCCTATAACCTCTTAACAGAGACTACATTTAGGAACTCTAGCTGAACCAAACTGTTATTCATTGCCTTCTTTTTGCAAGCAAAATTCATAAATTCCCATAGCAACAGAGATACGGAGAAGCCTTAGAGGACAAAAAAGACTCATTCCCCAGAAGATGAAATGGAAAATGGCATATCTATTCCTCTAGAAATGAACCATCAGCGTGGCCCTGAGTTATACAAGGTCTGGGTGCCAAGATCCATAAAAGTGGCCACTTCAGAGGACAATTCAGACTACGCAGACAGAATAATGACTGCTTTGCGCTAAGTCTATGAAATTACTAAGAATAGGCAAAAACTGTAGAAGGTCTACAAAAATGCTTCAACAAAGATTAAAAAAAATAGACACGCATTTCATGACGCAGACTTGAGAATCACTATGCTCAATTAAAGGCTCTGTCCAGTTAAAATACTCTGACCGCGGAGAGGGGTGAAAAAAACAGACGGCATTACAACATGCATGTAAATCAACAGTGTGTGTTCCACTGGAATGCTTCCCAGTTTCCCTCAACTCTATCCTTCTCTATCCTTCAACAGGTATGTCTGAAAAAGCATGGGTACTAAAGTTACTATGGGTCTTTGAAAGCCTTAGAGATGAAGAGACTAAAAAGCTTGGGAATCATTTTAAAAGTGTATAAGACAGAAGTACACAACATAATTTGTGGCATGGAGAAGGTAATTCAGACATTCTCCTTCACTCCATCTTGTAACAGAAAACCAGCCTCGTTTCCCTGTGCAAAGGCCATACAAAAGGGCTATGTACCCAAAATTACTCCAAGGAAACACTCTCTTTTCTTTTTATTAGAACACCTAATTAACTCCCTGCCACAGGATACCAGCCTGCTGGACTCGGAACAGGTGCGGACCTTCACACGGATAATGAAAGAAAATAATAAAGTAAAAATAGCAGAAAAAATAATAAAGTATATAGATCCTCGTACCTCAGGGCAGGCAAGACCTTAGGAGCAAGCTTCCTCTACATACAGAATATCCCGTAATTATCTGTTAGGGGATTTGTCGTAGCTTCCCCGGCACCATATGGTATTTGTTGGCATCTGAGAATAACAAGGAGCACTGCTCTCCTCCAGTGCTGCAGTTCCTGCTCAGAGCTCTACCTGCATTCAAGGGGCAAGCAGATGAAAGCACACCTGCGCAGTCAGGCACAGGCAGCTGCCTTGCCATCTCCCTGCCACAAGCCACCAACACAAGCCACCTCCTGTCTGGAAGCCACCGGATTACTGGAAGCACCCAGCTCAAGTCAGCAGGCCCCGTTGGAGTGCCGGACTGTCTGCATCTGACCACGCAGACATGGTGTAAAAGTGTGTGTTTTGGCCACCATATGGTGCATGCTACTCAGTGGAGCGGTCCTGATTAACCAAGACGCTGGCCTCATCAGGGTGATATCATATACTCTGCACACAGGGTTCTCCATCCCAAGTGGTGGTGACAAGAACACAGTAAAGAAAGCTCTCAAATGTCCCTATTATTTTGAGCACTATTCCCTTAGCGCTCAAAATAAGTGCTTAGCTTTGCAGACACCGGAGCTAATCTTTAGCTAGAGGACATTATGCAGCTTGATCCCTTTTTGCCCTTTGCAGCTCTAGCAATAGGCTGCTCATGAACAGGATTCTGGACAGTAAAAGCTCTGCTATCCGCTTTCATCAAAACTGAATAGCATTACCCAAATCAGCCAAATACACTGCCCATTCAGCCGGGCGTGCGGGGGCGGGAGAAGCTGCTAATAGCCCAGCCAGAACGCTTGTGGGGGAGTTGACCTGAAAGGGATTTTTCATGCTATTCTAACGTTATTTACGGTAATGCAATCCCCTACAGACAGGGCATTGTTCGTCCCTGACAAGCAGCCCGACGGTTCCCCAAACCGCCGGCCTCGACAATGGGGCAGAGGCACGTGGCTGGGCCCAAGCGAGACCTCAGCCGCCCCGCCGCCGCCCCTCGGCAGCCAGCTGGCAGAGCCCGCGGATTCCTCCAAAACAGAGGGTGCCACTGTTAGCACTGGGGTATCACACACACACACAAAACTTAGCTAACCGGCAGGAACCGAACTGAGCCTGGCCAGAATTAGCTACCAACCTCTTCCGTTTGGTGGCCTGATGCAGGGGGCCGAAGCAGAACATCCAGTGCAGGAGAGAGATCACCTGCAGGCATTATGTCCTGAATTAACCTTTCCCACAGAGACACAAAGAGAAAGAACGCACCTAGCAGAGGGGTTACAGCACTTACAATAGGCCCAGCATGCTGGGAGGCCACAGCATACCTGAACAGTAAGAAGGAGAGCAAGAAGTGCATAAATTACTATTTCTCCTTTGTAGATTTTCAAAGTAGCACAGGACTTTTTTTTATTATTATTATTTTTATTTTGCAGTTAGAATAAAATAGAACTTCCATGAGCAGTCCTACCTGGATACCAGCTTCAGCAACAAAGCCAGACTAAGACCCAAGCGTGGGATTCATTGCGTCACCACCTCCCTAGCCAAGACCTCTGTCATGGAAGTGAGTTTTGGAAGACTGTGGGGTCAGTTGACTTAAGAGTTGGCAACCAGAGAACCAGGAGGCTTGATCACCAAGCAGTAAGAGACAGATGGGAATATGGCACTGGATCTGAAATACATACTCCTTACTAGGCAAATACTACAGCAACATTTTAAAGCACTAAAGCTGCATGACTCTGCCTATACCCAGACAAATTTCCACTGACAAATTATGTAAGAACAGCAGAAAAAGATTTTTTTAAAAAGCAAGGCTCCATAAACAGCCCTTTCTAGCCCCAACCAAGCAAAACTGCCGATAACCCAAGGCCTCTGGGCACCTCTCAGTAGATGCTGGAAGGGCAACTTGATTTCAGGAGATCTCAAATACTCACTCTTTTAACACCGAGTTCAGAGACTCCTGAGCAGACCATCCTGTCTCTGTGTGTTTGCTTTTGAAGCCTGTGGGAGCTTAGACAGAAGTAAGAGACAGATAGAAAGCAGTTACGAACGGACTATGCAGTAACAGACCTTGCTCAGCTAGTTGGGAAACCTGAAGAAAGGCTGGGGAAGGCAGGTTGTGGAGAGAATTGAAACGAAGCTGTTGAAGTTTTAATAGCTGCTTGTCATATATATTCTGCTGACCCTTCCCTATAGCCCCTAAAGACCCTTTAGGTTCCTTTTCTTCCCTGTCGCAAACACCTGCCTCCTGAAGCCCACACGAACCACGGCACAGTAAGGCGGGAATAACCACTTTGCGCAGCAAAGCCTTGCTCCCGAGCCCCCTCCTCGCCCTCTCCCTGGGGCCGGCAGCTCCGCCGCGCCGCGCCGCGCGTGGGCAGGGAAAGTTAGCAGAGCCACGTCACCCTCACCCCTTCCTCCTCCCGCGGCGCCGGCAGCTCGGGGCGGCTTTATGCCGTGCGGGGCGGGCCGCTGCGACGAGCTCGGGGGGAAAAAGCCTTGCGTTTGGCTCAGGGCAAAACGCTGCCCCGCTCCCGCGGGCGGCGACGCCCCCGGGAAACCGGCGGCCCCGGCGGCAGGCGAGCCCCGGCCCATCCCTCCCCCGGTGCTGCACAGGCGGGAGGCCAGGCCCGCTGCAAACCCACGCGTGGGCTGGCGTCACGCGTGGAAAACGTCACGCACTCCCCCG
>VZTV01108239.1:0-66147 GCA_013400875.1 Anhinga rufa
TTGTTTTGGTTTAGTTTGGTTTCATTTTTTACAACCAGCAAAGGATTTCTGCCTGACCAGTTCACTCCAACTACTATCAGCTGCTTCCGAAAAGGGAGAAGATGACTCTGCAAGCCAGTCCAGGCATCCAAAAATGTGCCTCTGATGGTGAAGTGCTGAAATAAAAAAGGATCAATACCATGCCAGTCACTCATGGAGGAGTTTGCAGCCTGCACAGGTCACTGCAGTTTCCCATCTGTCTCAGAGATACTTCTCCCCAATTATAAAAAACCCCAGAGATTTAACAGGCATGTTTTTCATCACTATCAGCTCAATCTGGTGAAAAACTCAACCTCTCATATTTGTTTTTGCAGCCAGCGGGTGGTGTGGTGCTGCAGAAGTGAGATTTGGGTGAGAACTCCAGGCAGAAATCTGCTCAGGCCGGCTGGTGCTCCAGAAGGAACGCTTCCCATTTAACCTCTTCCATTGCCTACATTTGCAAAGCAGATTAAACATTACAGAGTTACAAGATACTATTATGCAGAACAAGTTATGATGCCAAGGACAGAACAGTCACCTTTGTAGCTTGATCAATATTACTTATCAATAGCAAACCAGACCCAACACGGGAGCGGTCTCTGGAGTGTGGAACTGCCCATAGCAAGTGCTCCCCTTGCCTCTGTGCTTCATTAAGCACACAGAGGATCTGAGGGGTTGGCAATTAGATACAGAGCATTCAACCCCTCACGAATTCTCTGCAGATTCCACACAGATTACCTCCACGACACAATCCATTGATCAGAGGTGTATTCTCAGGCTCCACAGTTAATTACACTCCCTGCTGATGGATGAACAGCAAAGCCATCTCTGTGAAAATACATTGGTAGCAGAATGCCAAGCAACACAATCCTAAACAAAGACAAAAGGAGCTGGGAAGGATTTCAGAGCTTTCAAGGTTAAAGCTGCCTACAAAACACGCTGGGGTCAGCGCAAACAGGAGACAGACGTGGTAGGGGGGCACTGTCCCAAGAGAAGTGACAGCTCAGCCAGACTCCCAGCCCTGGTGAGTTTGCCTGCCTGCAGGACGGGGATTATACAATACTGGGGAGGCAGCCAGTCATGCTGGGAAGGATGCTGGAGTCTGGAGACCCCCACTGCACTTACGCTCTTAGCTACGTTCTCATGTCCAGACTTGCCCACTGCACTCTTGGTTTACAGAGAAAAATGCTCTACGAGACTGAGGCCCAGACTGGGAGGCGAACGACAGCTCACATCCAAAGCCTTGCTCCAAGGGTCTGTGTCACCAGAAGAAATCCCAGCTGTAGCTGCTCCCAAATACCACAAAAAGATCTCTAGAGCCTACTCAACAGCTCAGCAAAGAGCTAGCAATACAGACACAGAATGCAAGTCAGATGTCACTGTGCCTAACCTCCTCTGGACCCTGCTAGGCAACCCAGGGTAGACACAGCTGTTGCAACTACTCCAGCCTCCAGCTGTTTCTCTTGCTAGCTCTGTCTTCCTCTGTCCATGCCAGCCTTTGCTTATCTTGCCATCCAAAGCCACTGGAGATAAGATTGCAACAACCTGCACTTCCCCAAGGTGCAAAGAGGGTGCCTGATCCCTTCTAAGAGTCCCAGAGCATAAAGGAATCTAGGGCTGTTAAAATCCACTTGCTACAATCCACCCACAAAAAATCCCTTGGTGCAGAAACAACCCCATTATTACTGTTGGCTGCCTAGAGCTGGGTCTGGGCAGAGCAGCCATCTGTGACTCCCAGGTGGCAATACCTTCCAACCCAGCCTGCTTATCCCATCAGAGTAAAGAGAAATCTTTAATAAAATGCCTTCTCTGCAAGTTTTAACCAAAGCCTACCCTGTGCAGAGCCACACCAGCAGGAGGGATTGTCACTGGTATTTCAGCTCAGCTTGCCATCACACACAATGGCTATCTGGAAGACATGTGCCCAGCCCAACACACTCCTGCCCATACCTTACCTTTCAGGACACTGAGGACTGCATCATTGCTGTAGCGTTTTCGGGCGGCATTGGTTGCCACGCAGTGGTAAGCCCCAGCATCACTCTCCTGCACATCCACGATTTGCAGAACACCATTTGGAAGAGTTATAAACCTGAATGACCAAAAGGAAGAGTGTGAGATAGGCTATGCCTTGTCTGAGCTATTCATCAACTCAAAGCCCTTCTATCCCTTCTTTTTTGCCTGCAGATGTATCATGTACAGACCCTGGTAATCACAGCAGAGTGGGACCAACAAACCTTTGAGCCACCCAACTGGTGGTTCTTAAAAAGCAGCAGGTACAGACCTATCTGCAGCACTGGAGTTTTCACAACATAGGATCTGCTTTTGGGAGACCAGACTAACAAGGCTTTGCTGATACAAGCCAACTGTAGAGTATAAGACAACTACATACACGCATACACATTTCTACACGCAGATTTGTAGACATCTCCAAGTGCCTTTGCAGACACTACAGCCAGTTCCACCACTCCCTTTTCACAAAGGTTTGGCAGACAGAGAAAAAATACATTGCAAAGAAGTCTAAACATCATGTTTTTCCTGCTGCACCTCAAGTACATGAAGGGATACAGCTACATCTTCTTGGCCCAAAGCAGTCAGGGCAGATCCGCCTGAACCTGCCCCATTCCTGGGTTGTGTTGATTGGTTTTGTTCTTCTGAGAGGTTCTGGCTTTCACAAGCTGATAACCTTACAGCTGGACATTCAGTATCCCCCCATTTTGCCCATGGGGTGCTACTGGGCAACACTTCCACAGAGTAAAATGGCTACATGGCTCACAACATGAACACAATCCTTGCTGCATTCTACTGAACAAAGCAGATGATTAGCAATTAGCATAAAAGTAGGAGCTGGCTGTCAGCATCTCCATTTTCTGCCTGGATTCCTAGATGGCAGCCTCTTTATTCTTGAATGCAAGGCGCAAAGCCTACGTGATCCTTTTTAATTATATATGAGATCCATTTTTAATTGCAAGCCTCTATAAACAGAGCTGCCGAGTACTGACAGGCAGCTCTGGGTTATCAGTCTTCATTATGAAGAGGACACATTCAAAGGCAATTGCTAAGGGGAGGGATAGCAGCTATTCCACGGGAACAGCACAAAGGCAAGTTATAACCATGAATGCCAGTCCTTCCATCCACAGAGATCCTCGTAAGTATACCCGGTAAGTAAAACTGTGGTTCTCAAGGTGCGGAGACGGCTGGAGTGCCATGAGCAAGGGTCATGGAACCAGGAGGACCTTAAGAGATCACCCATCCTGTGTTCAAGCCAAGGTCACCAACAGCACACCTGCTCCTGCAAACATTTATCCTCAATCTCCAGTAATGGAAATACCCACCCTGCCCTAAGCAGTCTGTTCCAGAGACAAATATCCCCGCTGCAAGTCTAGCATCTATCCTGGACTTCAGTTGCTGCAATCTGAGATCATCACTTCTTGTCCTCTTCACAGCTGATGAATAAACAGAAGAGCTAACAGAGCTCCTCCAGCGACCATACTGTCTCTACTGGCACAATCCTACAGCCTGACTCAGACTTGCTGAAGGTTCCCATGTACAGAAGGGCAACTGCCCCACATCCCTAAAGCCATGCTCCTGCTCCTTACAAAGACACTTTTCACAGGATCAAGCTCCAGAGACCTTCGAGGAGGTGGTACCCAGAAAGCCCTCATCAGGATGCCTCATCAGGACCCAGGAGAGAGACGACAAATATTTGCATCCTCTCAGCTCTGCGGAGGGAAAGCCTCCCACTGCGATAATATTTATTTTTGTCGTGCATCTGCTATTTGAGTCTGTAATTAATATCAACATATTTCAAACACTAGGCAAGGCATCTCCCAGCCACAAAAAGACACTCCAATTACGTATCACAGATTCACTGAGGCTGGGAAGGACCTCTGAAAATTGTCTATGGTCTTCTCCCTCTCAGAGCAGGGCCAGCTAGACCAGGTTGCTCAGAACCATGTCCACAGTCACGCTCAGCCAACACAGTCAGCTCCTCTTGAGGGCAGAAAACAAGCCACTGTGTTTCTAAAGAGAGCAGGAGCTAGAGGCAAGGGGGAGTGAGCGGGAAGACTCGATCAACATGTAGCTCAAGATGGTCCCTTTGGCGAGGCCAGCAGTAGAGATATCTACTTAATGCAGCACGTCCTGTTGGGAAGGCATGACAGAGGTGAGCATTGCTCTCCCAGGGAAGCAAGGAGGGAAGAAAGGCAGGATTTCTCTACCCACAGTTTTTCCCAGTCACTCGCAAAGTCTCCAGCCCTTCAGGCTCCCAGCAGCCCTGGACCAGAAGCCTCCAGGCAGCCTGCAAGGGCATTTTGCTTCATCCCCAGGCTCTCTGCAAGGAACCTAAGTTTGCCTGATGATTCAGAACAGACAGTTGGCACTAGCTTTTCTTCCACATAAAGGGCAGACCTTTTTGTCTGCTTACCTTCACTACAATTAAGGAGAAAACAAAAAACCAAAGAACTGATAGGCAAAGGCCCTGGGAGAAACAGAAATGCTGGAACCTCAGCAGTCTCAGTTTTGCCATTGACAGCTATAGTGCCAGGTTCTCGAAGGAGACTGCCTTGAACCGGGGTGAAAGGCAAGCCCCCCGCTTGCAGCAGGTAGCTGGTTACAGGGCAGCACACTCAGACCAGGGCCCATCTACCCTGGGCACAGAAGGCAGCAAGGTGCAAGAGCAACAGGGCACAAACACGTAGCTGTTCCCCTCTGCTCCCCAAGCAGACTCATACATGAGAGCAGGAGCAGAGAAGGGAGCACAGAGGGGCCGATGGCTGCTCACCTCTTCAGTGACGATTACAAGGGTGCTGCTCAAGAACTGAAATCAAGCACCACTGCCTTGCATCCAAACCTTGCAACCCTACGGCTCAGTGCACTATGCTGTGTGTATAGCAGAGAATATTCTGGCATTAACAGCTCAATTCCCTTTCTTACTTTCATCCCAGTAAACTGCAGGCAAACCCTTCCTCACAGCCTTTTGAAGGTACACAAAATAGACTAAAGCGGCAGTCCTTGGGACACACTAGGAACCTGCAGCTTTGTTGCAGACTCAAAGCCTGCAAGCCCTTTTGCTCAGAGCTCAAGAGCCCTGTATGTGAATGTGAACCATATAAAGGCACTCTTGACACATGACAGAAGTAAATTCTCCACACAGATAAAACCCTCACTCAGCTGAAATGTGGAAAAATATATTGTTGATTGCAGTCCATGTGACCTGCAGGGTATGTGTTTATGTGCAGACCTCCAATTCCTAGCAAGTACTCATCTTGGCTCTAGAGAGGATACACAATTTGGAGCCTGGTGTGAAACTCAGCCAGCACCTAAACCAGAGAAGAGGTTATGCCAAGAGATGTAGCACACACCCCAAAGCAACTGCAATCTAGAGAAAACCTGCAAGCCACCTCTCAGCAGCTGCTGCAGATTTAAGACCATGTTTTTTAAAAGTACTTCAGAGCCAGAATTGCAAAATACTTCTGTGCCTTACTAATGTATGAAAGTTAGATTTTGTCCTAACTTCAGCAAGGCAGGAAAGGTATTCTGAAAACATCAATAAGCCCTTCTCTACCCTTTGGGTTGTCTAATTATTTTTTAAGCTCAGCCTTCTACACCTTTGAGGTGGAACCATGCTAGAACCTGCACCCAAGGGCAAAGGCTGAAGAGAGTGCCCAAAGGCAAAATCAACATAAAAAAGAAAAAAAGAAAAAATAAAGAAAAAGGAGGAAAAAAAAAAGCAATATCAGCTTGCCATGACTATTCTATCCCTTTTAAAATGTGTTATAAACACTGATGTAGTAGAATTATCTCAAGGGTTGTATCTATAGCCCCAGAGCCCNAGCTAGAGGCAAGGGGGAGTGAGCGGGAAGACTCGATCAACATGTAGCTCAAGATGGTCCCTTTGGCGAGGCCAGCAGTAGAGATATCTACTTAATGCAGCACGTCCTGTTGGGAAGGCATGACAGAGGTGAGCATTGCTCTCCCAGGGAAGCAAGGAGGGAAGAAAGGCAGGATTTCTCTACCCACAGTTTTTCCCAGTCACTCGCAAAGTCTCCAGCCCTTCAGGCTCCCAGCAGCCCTGGACCAGAAGCCTCCAGGCAGCCTGCAAGGGCATTTTGCTTCATCCCCAGGCTCTCTGCAAGGAACCTAAGTTTGCCTGATGATTCAGAACAGACAGTTGGCACTAGCTTTTCTTCCACATAAAGGGCAGACCTTTTTGTCTGCTTACCTTCACTACAATTAAGGAGAAAACAAAAAACCAAAGAACTGATAGGCAAAGGCCCTGGGAGAAACAGAAATGCTGGAACCTCAGCAGTCTCAGTTTTGCCATTGACAGCTATAGTGCCAGGTTCTCGAAGGAGACTGCCTTGAACCGGGGTGAAAGGCAAGCCCCCCGCTTGCAGCAGGTAGCTGGTTACAGGGCAGCACACTCAGACCAGGGCCCATCTACCCTGGGCACAGAAGGCAGCAAGGTGCAAGAGCAACAGGGCACAAACACGTAGCTGTTCCCCTCTGCTCCCCAAGCAGACTCATACATGAGAGCAGGAGCAGAGAAGGGAGCACAGAGGGGCCGATGGCTGCTCACCTCTTCAGTGACGATTACAAGGGTGCTGCTCAAGAACTGAAATCAAGCACCACTGCCTTGCATCCAAACCTTGCAACCCTACGGCTCAGTGCACTATGCTGTGTGTATAGCAGAGAATATTCTGGCATTAACAGCTCAATTCCCTTTCTTACTTTCATCCCAGTAAACTGCAGGCAAACCCTTCCTCACAGCCTTTTGAAGGTACACAAAATAGACTAAAGCGGCAGTCCTTGGGACACACTAGGAACCTGCAGCTTTGTTGCAGACTCAAAGCCTGCAAGCCCTTTTGCTCAGAGCTCAAGAGCCCTGTATGTGAATGTGAACCATATAAAGGCACTCTTGACACATGACAGAAGTAAATTCTCCACACAGATAAAACCCTCACTCAGCTGAAATGTGGAAAAATATATTGTTGATTGCAGTCCATGTGACCTGCAGGGTATGTGTTTATGTGCAGACCTCCAATTCCTAGCAAGTACTCATCTTGGCTCTAGAGAGGATACACAATTTGGAGCCTGGTGTGAAACTCAGCCAGCACCTAAACCAGAGAAGAGGTTATGCCAAGAGATGTAGCACACACCCCAAAGCAACTGCAATCTAGAGAAAACCTGCAAGCCACCTCTCAGCAGCTGCTGCAGATTTAAGACCATGTTTTTTAAAAGTACTTCAGAGCCAGAATTGCAAAATACTTCTGTGCCTTACTAATGTATGAAAGTTAGATTTTGTCCTAACTTCAGCAAGGCAGGAAAGGTATTCTGAAAACATCAATAAGCCCTTCTCTACCCTTTGGGTTGTCTAATTATTTTTTAAGCTCAGCCTTCTACAACTTTGAGGTGGAACCATGCTAGAACCTGCACCCAAGGGCAAAGGCTGAAGAGAGTGCCCAAAGGCAAAATCAACATAAAAAAGAAAAAAAGAAAAAATAAAGAAAAAGGAGGAAAAAAAAAAGCAATATCAGCTTGCCATGACTATTCTATCCCTTTTAAAATGTGTTATAAACACTGATGTAGTAGCATTATCTCAAGGGTTGTATCTATAGCCCCAGAGCCCAATTTTGTACATATACCTAACCTTGCTCTTCTGGAATTGAAATCATCATCCTGATGCCTACCTATCCAAATGATTGCATTTTCACAGGCTCATCAGATGTGTGCACAGGAGGGAGTCCGCAGTAATCAGAGGCTGGCCTGAGATCTGGTCCTTAGGCATGATGGGGTAAGGATAACAGAGAGCTCTGGTTGGCAGCCAGCGTTTCCTGGAATTCACTTAATTCCTTCGAAAGCCGGTAATATTAAATCCAACAACAACTAGACAACAACAAAAAAGCAAATCCTGAAAAAGCATATTAGCTAAAACATGATTTAAAAAGCAAGATCTGCAGCCAGATATTATGGTCTGGCTTTTACAAGGAAAACAATTTTCAGGCTGCCGTGTTGAAAGCAATCTCCGAGCAAGTAATTTCACAACATCCATCGAGCTGTCTCATTAAAAAGCCATTGCCCTATCTATGGCACACTTCCCTCTGCAATCCCTTCTTTTTTGTTGTTTTTTTTTTTTTTTCTTTCTTTTTTCATTAATTAATTTTCCTCTCATTACAAAGCAACAGCCTCCTATAAACCTTTGGATGCCACACTTCAGACTCAAGGATATAAGCAGTTATTCCTACAGAAAGAGTAATTGCTGCAAAATTATTCCTAAACCTTACCCCACCCCTCTTTCCTTCCTCTCCTCCTGCCTCTTGGCTTAACTTCCCTGGGAGGGAAACAGCTCCTTCTGCAGAACAGAAAATGAGTTTGTAAGAACTAAAGGACACTGCAGTCACTACAGACCAACTAACAGCCAACTAACGGTTTATCCTCTTCTCATGCCTGTAACTGACTTCCATTCAGGAAAAGGTAGTATGCAGGACTCTTATCCTTTCCCCCCAAAAAAAGAAAATTCAGGGTCTTTTACTAGATGACCTCTAAATATGGGAATAAAACAGACAGAAAGACATCCCAGGTTACTGAGCACACACAGTGCTCTAGAAGAATCATTAACCCCGAGACAAATCTGTGCAGGAAAACAGTGAAGAAAATTACCATCTCTAAAACCACAATGAAAATGAGAAAAACCACATCATGGAGCTCAGTGGCATACGCCCAGTACCCCCAGCGCTGTACCCCCCCAGTCAGCTGGAGAAACATTCCTCACGCCAGGCCCCAATCCCCCAAAGACTTCTACCTCACTTAACTTCACTCAAGAGGATGAGCCAAAGGCAGCCCGTGCTGAGCCTGCTGTGTCCTGTTAGACACACACACAAGCCTTCACAGGATGCAGGTTCTGTGCTGTAAGAACTAGCACAATTTCAAGATTCACTATTCACTTTTATGCTGCTGTCTGCCCTTCTGCATATTCTTCTTGGCCTCCCTCCAACTCCCTGGATGGGGAGTAAATAAATGGCTGATGTAAACTGTGTTGAAATGGTGCATCTTTGCATACAGACCTTCCAGGCCACTGGAGAACTGAGGCTCAAGTCTCAATTACTTTGTTTAGCAGCCAATTTCTAGCCACTTTAATTTCCTTGAAACCATCTTCCATAGAGTGAGCACTTGGTCCATCATGGCAAAGATTCCAGAGTCATAGAATTGTTTAGGTTGGAAAAGACCTTTAAGATCATCAAGTCCAACCGTTAACCCAGCACTGCCAAGTCCACCACTAAACCATGTCCCGAAGCAGCACATCTACACGTCTTTTAAACACCTCCAGGGATGGTGACTCCACCACTTCCCCGGGCAGCCTGTGCCAGTGCTTGNGAAGGTGCTGATTACTATCAGTAATAAAAAGGGCTTGCTGCTTCTCTTTTTTTGGTGGGTTGGATGCGTGGGGAAAAGTTAATTTCATTTAGGTGTTTTATAGACCTGTTTGCATGGGCCCCTTGAACACCTCCTCTAACATTGCTTAATGGGTCCAAACCTGGCCTATCATCTCTCTCTTCATTCTACCTTTTTATGAAGGATTTCCACATCCTAAAGAGTCAGGTTTTGTTTTGTTTTTTTTTTTTCTAGCTAACCCAGGAAAGCAATCAGGGCATCACCTGTGTTCTGCTGGAACCGCTTCATGGTCCTTCTCCCACGTGATGACAGGGGAAGGCAGTCCTTCGATCCGACACTCAAACCGGGCCATGCCATTTTCTTCTACTGTCTGCGACTCCGGCTGTTGGAAAAAGCGTGATAATGCTGGGGAAAGAAGAAGAGAAGGAAAGTTAGTTAACTCAAGTGTTTCTGCTGAGAAATGCAAAACCTGTTACGATGCATGAGTTAAGAGGAAGGCTCTTCTCTCCTAAAGATAGCCTGAAATGTAATTCCTCACTTTCCCATGCCCTACAGAATCTCAGCAGTCCTAATACCAGTAACTGAAAGGTTTCAATGTGCAAATTTGCTTCTTGCCTCATTTTCTCCTTTAAGGCAACAGTGTGAGAGAAAAGACAGGCCATTACCAGGTTTCAGCAGTTGCCTCCCTAAATTGCTTCCTTGTCTGTTCACTTGCTCCATTTGGGAAGGACACACAGAATGAGAAAAAGAAGAGGGGAAATGCCACAACCCTGAGAGACAAGAGTTTCCCCTTGTCTTGTGGCACTCCCACAGCCACAGCAAATGAAAACAAGGCAAGAAGAAGAACAAAGCCAGATGTCAAATTACTTACACAAAACAACTGCCCACAGGCTGGCAATGCTGGAGACTAGCGCAAGAGACTGTAAGAGTTATGATTCTCCTTCTCCAGAGTGAACGGCTTTGCCTACAGAAACCAACTTCATCCTACTCAAGCAGATGAGATGCAGCCAAGGGAATAGACACAGCCACCTTGCTAAGAGGAGGAGGATGGATTTCATACACGTCAGGACACTCATTTGCTCTCCAAGGCTCACCACTGTCTACATGTTTCTTTCTATACTACAGAGGCTGAACTTGCTTCGGAGACAAAGGACTGACATTTGTTATTGCTCTTGGACCGCACCCTTCCCATCATTCATATACAGCTGCCTGATCTTCTTCCTCTTCCACGCAGGCAGCAAAACCCCCGCTGACTTCAGCGGAGCAGAAACCCTCCCCCTGGGGCTGTCAGCATCTGTCCTATCAATAGTATAACCTGAAGGCATCTCAGTCACACAGTGGAGTTTTGAATATGCATGTAGGCCCCTTGATGGGGGCAGAAAGCTTGTATTCTTCTCCACCAGAAGAACACTCTCCTGCTTTCAATAAGTCTCTGTTAAACCGCCTTTGCTGTTAAACCCACCCTGCAGTACAAATTCATCCAGCAATGCTATAACAAAAGTGCCAGAAATCCTGAATGTGGCACAATAAACATAAATTTCAGCCAGAAAGCAGGCTTGATTCCTGCCCAAGCACAGCGCTGTGCTTATAAGGACCCCAAGCGACCTTCTGGTGGTCCTCCAACACAATTATGGGCTTGACCCACCACCGCTTCCCAAGAACATCCACCATTGCTTGGGATCTTATAGGACTCAAAACTGAAGTTTCCTTTGCATCACACAACCATACATGCACACACACACACACACTTTATTGCAGTGTTAGCTTAAGAAAGTATGTACAGTTTTGAAAATTAAATGCTTTTACACGACCCATTTTAACCTCAGCGTATTCTCAGCTGTCATTAGTGTTTTTCTTTAATTTAAATAGTTATCACATGTTTAAAGCAACTCATTGCTCTCCGCAGCAGCTACAGACTGAATTCTCCCACCAGCTGTCCACCAAGTCTAGTTTTTTCAATCCAACACAAATGGCAATGAAAAATGTTTTCCTGGAAAATTTTGAAAAATACATTAATATGTAAGGCCCCAATTCAGCCAACTGCTTTAGTATTTTCAAATATACACTGTAGACCACTTTAACACAGAGTAATTTCTACAGATTGCAAGATCTTTTAAGCTCATGTTAATAACACTTGCTGAACCCAAGAGTTTAAAAGAAAATCCACCAAATGCCACCATATGCTCAGGATGGCACCATCAAAACAACCTTCTCCTGGCAGCAGATATTCTTAATGCTCTTTCCCATTATTCTCCTTTCATCCCACAAGAGTAAATGAGAATACTCGGGCAGGCTCTGAAGGGTCACGTACCCGGAAAGGTCATGATGGGAGGCAGGAATCCTTCTAAAAAGACAAAACCTGTAGGCATCTCTGTTCCCTCTGCTTCGTGTCAGGTCACCTGTCTCTCTTCTGTTCATTATTAAGCGGCATCTTCTAAGCTGATACAATGAGGTCCCAAAGTTTACAGCAGCTTTAGAACCCAAGTAGTACACAGTATGCAACCAGCAGCAACGCCACTGTCACCAACAGCAGTGAAAAGGCTCCGTAAATCCCAGCAGAGAGCTCCGTACTCTCTTTGCTCTCCCTCATGGCTGTATGCATTTATATTTTGTACAGTTTGGTAAGAGATGCAGGACAGGCTTACCTCTGCACATTTTGGCATGAAGTGCAGAGGGGTACAAAAGGCGACAGTGCTTCCTGTGCTCCCCAGGGTTACCCAGACAGTAACCTGTCCCAAAGCAAGGCGCTGCTGGCTATATCTCCCCATCACCTGCCAAACCTGCGTCTGCAAGCTTGACATTCCCTGCTGAGAACCGGATCCTGCCCTTCAGCTCCACCCAACCCCATCTGCCTGCTGTGCCGGGCTCTGGAACGGCTCTTCAAAAGCAAAGAGCCAAGAAATGCACCCGTGACAGATTTCTCATTAGGATGTGGAGGAGCGTGACTAAACAGCGACCCTGATTAGGGAGCGCAGCGTCCCATCCGCCCCGAGCAGCAGGCAGAAACAGTCAGGCTTCCCAAGCAGAGTCACAGCTCCCTGGCAGAGCCAGTAAAGGCTGAGAGCTCAGTGGGTGCCCAAGTTTCAACCCTGGCAATGCAGAGCAAACCTTGTTTTGTCTGTTAGTGCTTTCTTGTGATAACTGTTGGGGTAGGATTCAGGGGCTGAGCAGCTCAGTCATCTTCCTTTTACAGGCTCAGGATGGGGATAGTGGGAATCACTGAGGACAGGCTGAAAAAAAAAAATCACCTCTGCAAGCTCTGAAAGAAGCAGCCTACAGCTTCCCCAGTGATGGAGAGGACAGGGAACATGAACAGGGATCTTTCATGCACAGACAGCAACACCAAAATAAGAATGGTGAAAAGGTTTCTTTGATGCAGGACCAAACAAGAACCCTGGATCTCAGCGCCAGTGAGGCTCAGGCAGAGACAGACTTGTTGGCCAGGCTCATCGCTGCTCCAGAAGCATCCTCTGCAACAGCTTGGTACCAAGACCACAGCATGCTGTGATCCCTTGTGTTGCTCCTCTCTCATCCCACAGGGTACCAGGGTGGAACGGAGGAGGCAGATGATGTCCAGCACCTACAGCACTACCCAACCTAGGCTCAGAGCTGTGCTGCAAACAGCTGGCGCTGGGAGGAAAGAACAGAATAAGCCAGAGTAAGGCAGACCTGCTGTGGAAGGAGAGGACTGGAAAGCAGGTCCTGCCACTCTGCCACACTGTGCAGGTCACAGTGAGCACAAGACAGGCTCCAACACACTGCTCACCCTAGGGCCACAGGATCTGGGCTGTTCTCCCAGAAACATGTGCCAATGGAAGGGGACTATTGCAGAAGTGCTGCGAAGTGAGAGGTTTTCACGTTGGGAGGCAGGGAAAGAAGATGTTTGAGGGGAAAAGGGAAACAAAGACGACAGATACACACTCAACGTTATTTTTAACCTCAGCTAGGGTTTAGCTTGCAAAGCCATCCCAAGCCACAAAACACCTCCCAGCCCTGCTGTACTTATTACCCTGAACACCTTAATAGGCCACTCCATAAAAACTACCCATTGTAGGTGAGAAGGTGAAGAGCATTACAGCAAATCGCCCTCAGCGACATGCCAAAGGACCAGGCTCCGCACCTTCAGGAAGGGAGCACGCAGCTCCCTCCCCACTGACATGTTAGACCCAGCTGGAGCCAAGCCGTGTGTGCCAAGGCTTTTAGCCCCAAGCCCAGGGGTGGCTGCAGTATGGTGAAACGCAGCACCCTCCCCCTCTCCCAGCAGCCTGATCTGTGCAGGAGGCCATGAGCTTGGAAAGACTGCCAGCCAGCAACACTACACCCCAGGCAGAAAATGCAGTCTATGCGAGGAATTCAGCCTTCTGAAACGGGCTTGCTGCTCTCTCCCACAGCGCTTTGCCCCCAGACTCTCCATGTGCTCGTCCTCTTTGTATCTTTTACAATTATTAGTAGGTATTTCTAAGATGGGGGCAACTACAGCCCCTACTGAGATCACATATACCACCCAGACGACCCATCTCTGAACAGCTCACCTCTGAAGAGGCCAGGGTGCGGGGATGGAAGGGAGACATGCACAGAAAGTCATGGAAGCGATTTGCCACGGCCTGACAGCACGGTGGAGGCAGAGCCAGAACAGAACTTGGTCTGCAGGGCCATATGGCAGCACAGGACCTGTGCTGCCCAGCTAACCCGTACGGGACTTGCTCCTGTCTCTTCGCGGACACCAGTTCCCCACCTACTCAAAACAGCATGTGAAAGGTGCATCTGCAGATGGTCCAGAGCCTGTGCATTCATCTGCTAGAGGTTTCCCTGCCCAGCCTGGCTCTGCCTACAGTCACAAGCCTTCACTCACCTATGCACCTAATCCACAAAATAAACAGCATAAAATCCATAAATCTTTAAAATAAGAGTAAATCCCAGTCTGCTTTTCCTCAAATCCCAGACACATTGCGTGTCGCGGAGAAGAGACACTCTCCTTGTGGAGAGTGGCTCACGAGAGCCCGTGTGCATTGATTCCTGCTGTGGCCTGTCCCTCCAGGTGCAGCAACACACCAAACACACCAAACCTCTCCTGCGCTCCCTGCCAGCAGCCACGCAACGCAGGCCCATTCCCTCCAGGCACAGCAAATGTCTTCATCTGACAGTCACAATTACTGTAATTTTCTAGAACCTCCCTCGCACAAAATGTTTAAGCTAAATTAACAGCTTTAACAAATCTTCACAAATGTAGTTATTAACATGTAGAAAGCTACACCTTCCCAGAACTAAAATAACACCCCTGGTATTTCCACGTGGGAGCACGCAGGGTTCGGAGAAACCCACAAACCTAATTCATCAGCCTGAGCAGCTGTTCACGTAACAGGCACGCTCACACCAAGAGCCATCGCAGCCTCGCTCCTCCTCGTTTGCCACAGCCACCGCTGCCACGAGGTGTGGATGGTGGACTGTGGATGGATCCCCAGCTCAGGGAAAGAAATGAACTGCTGGTCAGAAGCACAGGCTGATGGCAGGGTTAATATATCCCACCTGCTGAACACTTTTTCTTCTACTGCCCTGTACTGATCAGCAGTGCCCAGGGCAATCAGCACAAAGAATAACTCCATCTACACATAAACAGCTTTGGATAGACTACTGTATTCAGTGGCAGGGGGGGAAAAGGCCTTTACAATCCTCATTTGCACCAGCTGAATGCTAATGTAGCAAGTGCTTCTGCCCAACCCACAAAACAAATTGAAGGGAGAGATGCATTTCATTAATCAATTCCCTCGCTGCTCTCCATTCAGAAATGAGTATGTTGTGTCAGGTGCGTGTGTGTGCCACAGAAGCAGCACTTTCCCTGTGCAGATGGTAATAACAGGAGACATATGAGTACGCACAAGGAGAAAGTTCACCTGAAATTCCCCGTTTCTGGAAGAAACCTAGAATGGGGTGGAGAGATGTGTCACCTACCTACGCTCCTCTAGAAAAATCCAGGGGGAGGGAAGGGCAATTTAAGTCAGTCTCTTGGTTTTGAGATGTTTCCACTTTTCTCACTCATGAGACACCAAATAAAAAACCGAGGTGCATAACAGAGGCACCAACCATTGCCACCAGGCAAGAGGCATGGTGCAAGCTTCAGAACAAGTCATCTCTAAAAGAGAATATATCCTAATTCAGAGAGGCTGGGATTGGGGCAGGAGCAGCCAAATAAATCCTCCCAGATTAATGCTGCTTTTTCTACTCCAGTTGTCCCATCTCCCCTGACAGTATCTGCATGCAGGATCCCTGACTCCATCTTCACAGCCCTCAGGGGTCCCTTCACTTAATGAAATACTCAAACCAGCTATTTATCTGGCACTGCAAATCACTGAAAGGGGGGAGCAGGAAGAATGGGTGACCAACAATCTATGGGTGCTGCGTGCTAAACATTTTCTGAGCAGAAAAGCAGAACATGTTGCAAAAGTCAAAGATTTTCCCCTGATCTGGCAAAAGCTTCACCTGCCATCAGGAGAGCTGGTTTCTACAGCAATGCTCACAGACCAAAACACGTGCTTGGCCAGCCCCGGACCACCCTGCCTAGGGTACCAGAGGTTAAATACATCACAGTGTAAAGTGGGTGTTAGGACATCCACTCTGCATCTTCACCGACCACAGCTCTGAGCAAGTGCAAAAGCACCTCGGCCCTGATGGTGTGCTGTGCAGCTGCATTCATCAACATTTACATAAGTCACTGTACTAGAGAGAAGTGTTACTGTATTTGCATTATTTTCTAACCTCACTTGTTTGGTAGGTCAAGGAATCATTTATTGGCACTCACAGTCTTAAAATAGCTCCAGGAGCCGTTCCTGAATACAAAGGAATTTTATTCTTGAACACTGCAAAAAGATTCAGCAGTTCACATCTTGGAGTGTTGTTCTCAGAGACCGAAAGGAAAAACAGCCTGAAGAGCGCTTTCTTTCATCTCTTCCATTATAAAGAGATATTCACCTCACAAGACAGTCCCAACACCAAATGGAGCCACAGACTCTGTCATGTAGACAGCCGTCTGTCCTAGCCTCCGTAGTGGTTCTCATGTCTGGAATTCTCCCTGGAGTTCAGAGATTTGCACCGTGCTGAGATGGGGTAAATTCTGCCTGCAGGAACATCTGAGCAAACCCAGTGGCACCTACTGCATTCACCAGCTACCGAGGGAGCTACAGCTGCTTGGCTCTGCCCTCCTCTTGCCACTCCTTGCTCAGCATCGAACTCCCCAAGTCCCCTCCACACTCCTTCCCAAACTGCACTGACGATTCACCAGGGAACCCAGAAGAGACTGACGGTGACCTGGAGGCAGCTGAGCTGTCGTGCGCAGCCAAATCCAGTGTGCGAAGAGCCTATTCCCGGAGCTGCCATCCTTTCTACTCAGGGCTATGACCTCCTCCCTGCAGCTTTCCAGTTGAACTTGCTCTCAGTTCCTTATGAAAGAGCTTTTCCAAGTCCTTGCAAGGCCAGACCACCCTGTCACAGCACGGCAGGCTGGAAAAATATTTGATCGACTCCTGATTTGTATTGGGCCTAGCTCTTCAGGCCCAGCACCAAGAACTGGGATCACAGGAGGGGAACCGTCACATCAGCAAAAAGGTGTCAGAAAAGGTTACCCTGCCCTGCCTGCCCACTTCTGTTCAAACTACCCCTTCTGCAGTTCTGTCACTGCCACCACCACTCAAATGCACTGTTAGACCAGCCCAGTAACCTGCATCAGAGAGGAGAGGCAGCCGTGGGGCCAGGAGCTCTGTCCCACCCAGCCAGGGGAGCCTGGCGAGGTTTGTCAGACACAGAAAGAGATGATGGTAGAAGGCTGCCTGGGAGCACAAGTCCAATGCCACAGTCTAGTTCCGTCTCTTCGGGAGGGAAGGTTCTCATTATAGGCATTTCAGACCATGCTGATGCATAAAGATTTCCTTATCCAGAAGCCCCAAGCACACTGCTCTCTCCCACTGCATAGTGCAGTTGAAAAGCAGGGTGCTGGGCACATCTTTCTGTGCTGGGACACGCTCACTGGCACTGAAGCATTGTAAAACTGTTTTGGCTTACCCACTTTCTTCCCACACCTGAAATCAGCAGCACTGTGCTTTAAGAAAGCATGTTTGGGAACTAACGTTCAGTGTATCTGTCCCCGCTGGGACCCTGGTACCTCTCTCAGCTCCACCAAGCACAGAGAGCCTCAATACTCCTGCTTACTGCAGTCACCAGCCTGGGCTCTCCTCAGGTAAGTCGATTTGCCAAAGATTAAGCTCCTGCTCTTCCGCTACTCACTGTGCTAAAGGCTTTCACAAACAAAAGCCAAAGGGGAGACGTCCAACATCCTGTCCATCAGGACCTCACAGCACAGAAGATCATAGATCCCAAGGCCTCCCTCGGTGCATCAGTTCCCAGCTATGTTCACAGTCTATCATTTTCATAAGGCCATATTCAGACACACTAAAGCCATCAAAGTCACTAGACATTCCAAATGGGGAGAGCAGTAGGTGACCCTAGAAGCCTGTTAAGATCTAAGCCAGCTACAGAGAGCAGGGACAAAGGGGAACTCGGACCACCTGAGTACAGCCTGGCTTGTTTCCAGGGCTTTTTGCCCCTCAAGCGACCACCCACATTCACCTGTCTGTCTCTCAGTGATTAACTCTGTTTATCAGTGTATCCACACTCTTCACTCAAGGTAGATCCTGATCTGGACAGAGTTACAGGCCACCCACTGCCACCTCTGGGGTGTGGACGGGATAAAGAGCTCAGCACAGTTGAGGTGGGAGCACACAGTAAGCAGCCCGTCCCAAACACAGGCAGTCCTTCCAGCTGTCCCCACACAAGTAATGTGGGCGCATTCCTGCACACACCACTCAGAGGTGACTCATGCAGAGGAATGGCCATGGGTGCTTTCTCCCAACCACTTCCCCATCACCTGGCCCCTGAGCTTCAGCCAGTACTCACAGATTTAGGGCAGTGCTCCTTCTCTGTGTCACTGGGACAACAAGCCCATCATAGCCTCAGCCAGGAGAGCCAGAGCTGTCATAGCCAGACCTCCACAGCCACCTCCCCAGGCAGAGGGTGCTGCACTCAGGGCTGTAAAGTGTCACATTCTCTGCAAAAACAAGTGCTGTCTTTTGGAGAGTGACACGGGTCCTGTTTTGAATTCATGGCTGATAGCACTTGCCTGGGAGAGTTACACAGGATGTTAACAGTGGGATAACAGAAAGACACCACTGCCTATTTGTGGACCATCCCAAATCCCACCTACACATCATTAATAGACTTTTACTTCATAGACACTTTATCTCAAACTCTCAGGGATGCAGTGGTCTGTATAAACACCAGGAGGGAAAAAGAAAAAAAAAAAAGAGAGAAAATCAACAGAAAAACCCCAACACTTACTTGAAAATCTGACTGCAGCCGTTTGACTGGTGACAGCCCCTAGGGAGCTGTGAGACACGCAGGAGTAATTACCCTCAGCGCCAGCCCTCTCAGGATATTTACTGTCCTTTGCCACAGCCTGGGATGAGATGAAGAGCGATCCATTCGGAAGCACGTGGAGATGTTCCTGCTCCACTAATGGAAACCCATTCTTCTTCCACGTGATATTGATCACCTGCTCAACAGGGGCCAGGTTACAGTCCAAAACCACGACTTGGTTTGGCTCCAGGATCACTTTTGCAGGACCGGCACTACAGCTCAGCTCCAGAGAATCCCCTTCCAACAGCCTCCCTGCAAAGAAAAGACAGCGTTGCAGTCGCAGTTGCTTTCTTTGGTTAATCACATCCGAGTTTTACACAGCAAAGGGAGCACGGTTTTCCATGAGGGGGTTGGAGATAACAGGCGAACTTCAGCCCGGTTAGGTGACCTCCCATTACACTTGTGCACTACATTCTCCATCACGCATCCTTAGGGCTGCAAGTGCAACCTGCACCATTTCTGCCACCCCCAACAGTGCCCAGCAGCCATCCCTTCTACCCACACTCACTTTTTCCATGCTGGATTAAAACAGAGAACACCTGGAAGAAGAAGTGACAGCAAGAGCAGCAGCAGGCACCTACGACACAGCAAGAGCCCCAACCTTTCCTTCACCTGCACATGAGAAGCGAGGGCTCCCCCTCACCTGCCTGCAGCTTTGAGGCTGATCAACCCCCTCGAGACAACTAAGCACAAGCAAAGATGTTCAAGCCCGGCTCAGTACCCCAATGCCAGCGATCACAACTTCGTTGGAGCAGTGCTCTCTGCAAGTCCCACTCCAGCCTGTGGCTGCCATAGTGAGCAGTATTGGGGCACAGTCATGGTCAGAAATCCCAGGCGAGGAAGTAAGGACAGCACCAAAGGGGCACAAGCGGCCACAAGGCCAGGCCAGGGCCCCAAGATCTAGACAGAAAAGCAGCAAACTCCTTCAAAGGAGATGTAGGATGGGTTAGAACACTGTCAGGGGTACTGGCAGCAAGAGCTGGAGCCCAGCTGGGAACCCAGAAACGCAGTGTCTGCTGCTGACATTCATGTACCAGGAGACTCATTTCAAAGGAAAGCCAACGAAAGAATGGCTAAAAATGTGACCTGCTGTCTCTGAGCATTTTATCCCATATAGCTGAATCCAGAAAGAGAATGCACGGATGCATTTTCCCCACTAGAAGAGAAAGGATATTGCAGCTGCAAATGGACAGTTGCATCATGTCTTACCCAGAAGATGCCCTTAGGCAACCTGCCTGCTGCAGCCCGAGGCCAGAGCAGTGACCAGCAGCGAGCTAAGCTGAACAGGTTTTGGTCTGGCCAATTTCCAAACCCACATACTCGTAGGAGAGCTCCACCTCTGAAACAAGGCTCAACATTTCCTAAAAGAATATTGCCATTAATAAAATGCATTTGCCGTTAGAGTTCTCCAGAGACACTAAGTCAATGTTAGCTGGCAGCGCTGCTTCCACACACCAGCAATTTCAATCTCTGCTGTGCTCAAACCATCACCATCCACTCTTTTTATGGCTCCGCTCCAAATTATTTTGTCACTGCTCCAATCAGAAATGTTTCCTGCCTCTATAACAAGTTTATCAACACTGGATATGAACCACATGGCTCCCTGCCCGTCTCCTATCGCAGAAGGCTACAGATTAATTTTATAGGAATTCAAACACCCTATTAAACCTGCTACTACCTACTGCTGATAAAAGGGCTGCATTTTAAAAGAGTGTGTGTTAAGCATGCAATTAGGGGCAATGACACGCAAAATTACACATGCGGGGAGATGGAATTATTTCAAGGCGTGTGCCGGAAACTGCAGTTGCCCCTGAAAGGAAGGGCCTAACCCTGCTCACGCGCAGGGCTCATTCGGTGCCCACCCAAGCCCACGGGGGTGGGAACTCGTCACGTTTGCTGTCATTGCCGGTTTGCAAATGACCACCAAGAACGCGATGTTAACCAGCTATGTCCCTTCAGTGACGAGAAGGCTACACAAGAATCCTCCCCATCTGCTGCCTGTTGATTGCCATCGTTAGGGGACAGAACAGACCCTGCTCCAAGCACCGTCATCTTCACTAGGACATCCAGGGGACAATCTCCCAGGCTGCAAAGCCAAACCCTGGCAGGATGAAGAGATGCCCATTTCACACCATGCTATTGCAGCCAGCGCAACAGCCAGGCACTGTACTCCATGACAAAGGGGCAGCTACTGCCAACACAGAGCTACCTGCATGTCCCTGGATTTAGGGTTTTCCAGCACGGATGCTTCCACTGTGCTGCTAACTCACACTCTGCGGGAAGAAGGCACAGCAAGAAGCAGCAGATGTCATTGAGCTCCCAGCGTGCACACACTGCAAAGTAATTTCTGGATTTGTCAGCCAGCACAGCCCGGGCAGGTTCCTTGCTGCTGGGCCCCCTCAGGCCAGGGAACAAGCTTAGGAATGCCACTATGCAGGGACTGTCACCAAATGCCTTCCTGCAAGGGCAGTTCTGCCCGTTCATGTCTCCTAGGGAAGACTAGTCCTTCAAGGATCACAGCAAGCTACAAAACTCACTCACTGGAAGTAGGGGAACACAAAGCTGAAAAAGGCTGCCCCAAATGCTCTGAAAACACACTGCCACTGGAAGCCTTCCATCCAAGACAGCCGGTACAAAAAAGCTATATGAAATAGGGAGAAATAAAGCACAGAGCAAGTTACCAGCAAACACATATGCAGAAGGTGACATGGCCAAACACAGGAGAGGGTTAACAGTCTGAGGCTGGGGAAAACTCGGCTGAGCCAAGGACAGGAGGCACACAGGGAGCCACAACACTTGTGAGAACCCCCATCCACGGAGGAGCAGCAACCCAGACACTTCTCCGGAGGGATCTCCTCGGAGCAGCTGCTCCTGGCAGCATGTCACACTGGGCTTAGTCAGCCTGTGTGTACACACCACCTCCAGGGAGGTAGGGCTGCTAAGGCAAAGGCTGAGGCACGTGATGCAGGGCTTATTTCAAAAGACGTTCAAACTTTGCTGGCTGAAGCCTTAATCCTCCGCTTTTCCTTAAATGTATAGTCTTTAGAAGCACAAGCAGAAACTGAGGAGACAAGGAATTTACACATGTCACAAGTCAGTCCCCTTAACCAGTGACTCCAGCTTTCTCTTTGCATTTTTCCCCTTGACTCCTCCTTTACATGTCACTGCCAGCAGCAACACATCAACATGCCTTGGACAGCTCTCGTGCAGCACCAGCATCATGGGCACCGACGCTGCCTGTGCCTATTCTTACTCTCCTTCAATACCGACGCTCCCGTAACGCAGCAGGGCTGGGTGGGCACAGGCACATGGAATCAGCTGGCTCTGTGTGCTGGGCATCCCACATGCCCCCTGCCACCGCACACGCGGGCTGTCCTCCCACCTCCAGATTCTCCATGGGCTCCTGCTCCATGCCAGGCACTCCTGTTCATCACTCAGGGAAACGGCCCATAGATCTGTCCTATTTTCTATTTTCTTCAGACAGCAATTAAAATGGCATTTTGCTGAAAATACTCCTCCTCTTCAAAAGGTGAAGCATGAGTGGACAGCTGGCTGGCTCAGGCAGCCAGGAATAGAGCGGAGATCTGCACTGCAGCTTCTCACGCCAGCACAGGTCAGTAAGTGGTGATTATCATCCTCTCAAACTTCAATCTCTTAAAATTCAACTCAACCTTCTTGCAGTGGAGTATGAGTAGACAGTTCCGTACTTTGCACCATAGCAGAAGTGTCTGCTTTTTAAAAACATGTGATGATGTTTCTATACCCCTAAATATCATCCAGATCTTTTTCCCAAAGTCAAAACCTACATGGATACAAGCTTCTGGTTGGTATGCTAGAGAAAAAAAGGGCTAGTTACAAAAAGTCAGCGCTGGACTGCAGAGCTCACCCATGCCCAGCCTGGCAGCTTGGTTCAGGTCCCTCTGCTATACCACGAGAGGAGAAACGACCATTGGAAGGAAACGCATTGGAAACTGGCCTTCACAGGCAACTGTTCTGCCGCAGCCCAGGAGCACGCTCACCAGGGAACATACTAACACAGGAGCACAGGATCCTCCACCAGGAACCACAGTGGTCTGTTTCCATCATCAATATTTGGGGCACTTGCTGAGCTGCTCATGATAATGCCATCTCAGTGGCTATTGACAGGAGGTTGCCTTCTTTCATGCCTTCTCACCAATAAACGTGTTGCACAACATCTTTAAAGAGCAATAGTCACTCCCTTCCTGGAAACCTGTTCCAACCACATAATCCACCTAGTGACAGCAGAAACCATTTACAAGCAACCAACCTCCAGGGTTTCAGTACGTTTCTACTTGCAAGTGTCTACTGCATTGCCAAGCGATGCAGGCTCCACGCGACGGTGAAAGCTCGTGACCATACCCAAACCACTGCCATTTATTCCAGGAGCACCAAAAAAGTTTCTAGACCAAGAAGCCAAGTAAAAACCAGATGTACCCTCAGGGCTCAAACTGAGTGCCTGGCAGAAGACCATGATGAGGTCAAACACATGTGGCAACCCATCGCTGTCTGTCACTTAATGCAGCCCAGGGAGGCTTCCAGCTGGTCAAATGAAGCCCTCAACAAACATCAGGCTGCTCTGACCTGTCCCAAATCATCCAGCCCTCCTTCCTGCCCTTTTAGCCCCCAAATACTGCAGGTTTTTGGGGACAGGCCATTTCCATGTACAGAGGTTGGAACAGCAGGACCCAAGACCTGGACTTGGCATTGCAAAAAGCCCCACTACGAGTCTTGTCCCAGGATGTTCAAAGAACTGTATAAATACTCCCTGATTAAGGAAAAATACCTTCCAGGCTCTGGAAACGTAGGGGGAGGTCTGGTTCAAAACACCACACTAAATTAGCAAGCCTGACAATGAGATAAAAGCCCCTTCAAGGGAAAGGCTCAGAAGAGAGTAAAATTACTCCAAGTGAGATCAAAGACAAATGTAATCAGGAATGTTAAGTGCTTACAGAAGCTGCTGACTATTTCCAACCTCCATTATTCATCGTATAGTGACAGAAATGGATACAACCCTTTTTAAACACACAGCCACACGCTCGCGCAGCCTCCTGCTCACCTCCACCCTCTCACCTGCCGGAGGTCATGCTGTAATGAACGTAGTGAAGACTACCCAGAACAGCCACTTGCCTCACACAGCAAATACAGCTACTCCAACAGACATCAATAATAACACGGACGTGGGCTTCCGAGTCAGATGCCAGAAGGTCTTTCCACCTATCAGTTCAAGGCAGGTGTTTCACCTGCAGATCTGGGCTTTGGAGCTGGAGAGCTTCTTGCCTTTGGCTCCTCCTGGATGTAGCTTCAAGCATCAAAGCCTGGCAGAACTGGAAGTTTTCAGCTCACAAATCTCTAAGCTGAGGCCAGAGAACCCTGTACAGTGTTGCCCTATGATGGGCAACACCACATGTACATTCAAAGCAGGCTTTTACATCACAGCACACAAAACCACCTGTCTACCAACCACCCAGAAACAACCCAATGCAACTAAGATCATCTCAAAATACTTCTCTGAGGGAAAAGGGACCAAAAGCAGAGCGGTGGGTTGCAAGGAGAAAGTGCAGCCTGCACCCATCCAGTCCCAGGTAACCAGCAGAGTTCATACTAAACTCTGCTAAGCCCAAACTGCTGAGCTATTCCAAGGCAGACAGTAGCAGCTTTTGAGATTATAAATGTATAAATACACACTTACACGTAGATATATACCACAAACACACGCATTCACATACACAGAGTTCTGGGGGAATGCAGATGTATTCAAATGTAGAGCATGCCCCGAAATGGAGGGTCTTTGATGCAGCAAGTTAAAAGCATTTTGTTCCCATGAAAATTATGTTTTCTGACCCAGGCTCTGCAGCAGTATTTTACTCTCTCCTGTGTTGCTAACCCCTAGGCTACATTATGCACCAAAACAGCACAGGAGAAACACGTTCTTTTTCTTCCATCTATTTCCTCACTTCCACCAGCCATCCATCCACCTCCAGTGTCCAGGCCCAGTGAAGTAAATGAAAAAGTGTCCTGTTGAGCGGCATAAAAAACAGGGTGTTTCGGATGAACAGAGATTGTAAAATCTTCAAGGCACAGAGCTGTCCTCTGCCCTCCACGGCAGCACAGCCCCTGCCAGCAGCAGGCTTTATTCCAGATCCAAAGCAGGCACCTGAAAATCCACGTTAAACCAGCCAACATCTCCCTTCCCAAATCGCACATCCCAACGTACAGCCAAAACCGCTCCTATCATCTCCTCTCCCCGGCTTTAAATGGAGGCAGGAATAGCCCAACTTACCACTGAGCAAAGGGAAAAAAGAATTAATTCTCTTGGGTTTGTAATTTCAAAACTATAAATGACCAGGTGAGGTGTGAGCTAGCCTCACAGCAAGGTTTGACAGATTCCTGACAATGCAATTACTTGGTCAGAGGCAAGACCCTCAGAGCAGTGTTTTCACATCCAAGACACACAATACTCCAAGCCCATAGATCTACTGGAAACTTGCACTCCGTGGCCGAGAACAGCACAAAACCCCACTTGTCTCCTGGTGCATAGGGTTATTGCCCTTCCCTGGGATTTAACCACTTAAATCGAGGAGGAAAGACCTAGACAAGGGAGATGCTTGTTCTGGTGAAATTTTGGCTATCAGCAGTAAACACGTCCTTGAGCTCTGTTACACAGCACGAGCAAATAAAAGGTTACTGTTCAACAGGAGACAAATGGCTTTGTTCGGAGGAGGATGAGTTGTGTTTTAGTAATTACTTTTAAAACAAAACATACAGGCATAAACCAAAAGGGATGCATTTCTGTGCACTGGCATCTATGCTTCTTTTTTTTGTACAGCACCTAGCACAGCTGGAATCAGGTGATCCACAATCCCTGAGTAAGGTCCATGAGTAAGCAGCTCACTGCCAGCTCCTGAATGGCACATCACCATGTGGACACACAGCTCTGCCATGCTGGTTCAGACGTGTGTGTCCCAGCTCCAAATGCAGCGCTACCATAAACTCAGCAGATAAACCCATCCCAGTCTTGCAGCACAGCTCAGGCTCTTCTCTGGCTGGTCTGAGAGACACAGCTCCCCATCACGGCCACAACCTTGTCACCAACCAAGCCACCACCCAAAGAGGCTGCCCTAAAAGCAGACAGAAAGGTAGCATTTGAAGGCGATGTACTATCTTCTCTTCGACAAACTGATTCAGCTGGGGAAGACAAAGAGATTTAAGCACATACAAGATCCCAAAGCACAATCATTCCTACAAACCCCAGCCCATTCTTGCAAACACCCAGGCCAGCAATTACAAGGCTTAGACCTTCACTTCAAGGCAGGGGAGGCCCATCTTTAGTACAGCTGAGTGAGGCCCCAAGATCAGCTCAAGGACAGGACCCAGCCCAAAGCAGCTAAACCACCAACAGCTTCCAGTGCCTTCACGCAAAACCCTCAAACACTTCCAGCCCAAAACAAATAAAGTTGCACTGAGCCAGACAGGACCCTTTACAGCCCAGGCCTTGGGAGATTAATACTTCACAGAGAGCAAAGTACAAGGGTTTCTAATCTGACACACTTCCAGAGCTGACATCACTTCTAGTTCTTGGCAGCTGGAGATTTTCCTGGGGAGCCGCTGTTGTGCTGCAGGTCCCACAGCCTGGAGCCCGGCCAGTGCGTTTCCTATTCCACACACATCTGGCACTTTGGAACTGGCTTGTGCACCTTGCAGAGCTCCAGCCAAAGAAAACCTTCCCAGGAGCAAGGAAAGCGACTCAGACGAGGCGAGCAGAGTGTGCAGTCATCGTGTGTGTTCTGTGGGATATCAGGCGGTAAGAGGAAAGGGCTTCTCTCTCCCCTCCATGTCCCGCAGGAGGTGGCTGGAATTCAAACTGCAGTTGAGACTCTGCACTGTCGCCTGTCTTAATTTATGTATTTATTTTGGATGCTGAACTCGTGGAACTCAACAGCACAATTAATCTCATTTAATCGGGAGTGAACAGCACTGAAGAAAAACTTGAGTTACTACTTCCAAAGGGTTTTCCTACCTCTCAGCAAGCCAACTACTGTGCCATTGTTCTGTTCAACGTAACCTTCTGCTGATGCTCTTCAGACGCTCTTAGAGCCATAGAAAATCTTTACGTTCGCATTGTCTAATTCAAAGAGCAACTATACTTCAGTGTGTCCCCATTAAAGCAGCACAAAGCCCTCTTTCTTCTTGGAAACTTTATGCATTGACAATTAAAAGTCAATAGCTTGGTTTCAGCCTGTTTTTAGGGCAACTGCACTTGGCAAGTGGTGACCCAGAAAGAAATCTGGACAGAGGTCTCTGACAAAGCCTGCATTCTGGGTGCTCAGCAACATCAGCACTGAAAGCAGGACCGGAGGAGCTCTGGGGTCAGAGCACCTGACTCCCATGATCTCTACAGAATGGGAAAGAGGAGCTGGGCACCTAAATCCCCTTGTGCATCAGGTCTTCAGCCTCCTCATGCCACAATAAAACAGAAAACATCCTTCCACTCAACCGTAACGAGGCCTGTGAGATGGAGGGGTCAAGATCCCTACATTCCCTTCCCAGTTACCAGATCTTACTGGAACTTTCCACCTTGTAATGGCAAAACAAACAAGGTAGGAATAAGAAAATTACACCTTCAGCCTCCATTTAGCCTCTCTGGAACAGAAGGCTCCTAAAACTATCTCCAGGGCTGCTGGAAAGACCATTTTATTAACACCTGATATCCATGCAGAGCAGAGAGGTTCCAGTACTGAGCAGCGCTCACCAGTGGGAAGCTGGCCTTATCCTAATTCTGCATATAAGCAAGCTAGATGGTTTATTTAATAATGCAGCATCTCCCACTGCTTCAGGAATATTTATCCAGCTGGCAGCAAGGGACTCTCAGATCATCCCCTGTCACTAAGCAGATCCCAGCCTTTCATGAGCAGCTGGGTGCCAGACCGGCACCGCGTGCAGCAAAAGACTGCAGTCAGAGCCTGTCATACCATCCCCACGTCAAGGGGCAGGGTACGATGCCATGCCAGGAGTGATCCCCTCACACCCTGCACAGGCCCAGCTACAGGGAAGGAGTGTGCAGTGTCATGGTCAGTCCCCAGCTTGGACTCAGGCGCAGCAGGGTCCCTCATGTCCCAGTTCACACCGGGACCCAGGATGAGCACTGACAGGGCAAGCTCAGCTCCGTCCACACGCAGTCCAGTGGAAATGCCCTGGAGCTGGCTGCCGCACACAGGCTTGGCCATCCCATAGCCTAGGCCAGTCTCAACAGCTACAGGCAGCTCTAGAACTGCATTTTAGGCAGGAATACTTTACAATATAGTCTCAGAGTGACATGCATTGCTCTAAAGCTTTAGGAGGGTCATGGTCCAAACACCCTTCCGAGCGAAGTGTTGCATGACAGCAAACATACTTGAGCCCTACCAACTACATCTGTCCAAGAAGGCGAGCTGTGTATCCCTGGAAAGGTCAAAAGGGAGCCCAGTTACTGCAACAAGACCAGCGGAGGGAGTATGCTGCCAACACAAAAATACCCTCTCTTCCTACAGCTCTGCTTCACTTAATTATAAAGATCTTTGCATCTAACAAATCTTTACGAGGCTTTGTGGCTTTGGGACATCGATCCAACCCATTCATTTCACAGTGGTCCATTATTTTATTTTCACATGTATACAAAGCCCTTCCATTTAGAAGTTAAATTAATCATAATTTATCAATTTGTTGTAGCGTGCTCCAAATTCAACTCTCCCTGAAGAATGACGCTGGGCAAGAGCCTCTTCTCTTTGTTCTATTCAAACCCCCAGTTAAAAACAAGAGAGCAGAAGGGATGGCATGAAAGAAACATTATCTAAAACACATGCAATGCCACATCACTGTTTATAGGCCATACCTAAAAAGCTTGATATTATCTAAAGCTGTAATTAAGGTAAATAGGTTAATAACTAGACTCACTTAGATAAAAGCAAAGGCTGCCAAAGCCCTGGGTAAATTAGTATCTTTGTGTATAAATATAACATACCAGGCATCAAGGAAATAAAACAGCTGAAAAGGTCTCTATCTAAGTAGTTTTAAAGACACTTCTGATGCTCCTAATGCTGAAGCCAACTGCAGCTGCTCGTTTCAGCCACTCAAGACCATCGGAGCCACCAACCCATAGCTGATGTAACCCTGGAGACTCCAACCCAGTAAAGTATCAACTGATTTCTAGGAAGGACTGAATGCTCTCATGCTTCTATACAAGCACCATCAGGTTTGCCCAAGCATCTTATCTGTATCTACAGACTATGCCTACCAGACAGGGATAAACACAAAAACAGCTCTCAGGATTGAGTTCCATTTCATTGAGATGTACATTATTCTGATGTATCCTCTGCAAACAAACAGTCCAGAAAGATGAAACAAATCAATAGCAGTAATAATTTATTCATTGTGTTGAATTGTCAACAGCAATCATAACAGTAAAGTGCTTGACTCTTTCACGAAGGTTAAACCTTTGTATTTTCGCCTCTCTGACCCCAGAAAGGCTTCTGAAACAGCAGCTGAAGTCTAGAGCAGGCCAAAATCTAGATTTGTTAAACTCAGCCTTTTTCAGGTCTTCTCCCCAGGGTGCCTCTCACTACTGACAGCAGAACAGCAGGAGCTGTCCCAGTGTACAGTAGTATCAGCATTAGCCTCCCTTGCATTGACAGATGCTTATTTAAAGTGCCAAAGTGACTTAAACACCAAAATCACTGAAAACCTCTTCACAGTCCCCCACGATGCCCAATCCAGGGAGGGCTGAGCTGTTTCTGTCCCTTTCCCACCTGCTCCACACCAAATACACAGCACTGAACTTCAGGCTTTGCTCTGTAAACATCTCCGAGGAAGCCTCCATCTCCTAGCTGTCATCTCTGCCTTCTTAAAAAGCCAACAAGGAACAGCTGAGTTGATCTCTGCAGAAGCTGCTGCAAGCACAGGATGCATGGGGAACTCAGGACAGAGCCTTGGGTTTGCATTCATAAATTTACAGTGTAGAGGCATATTAAAATCACAAGCTTGAACAAGCGCACTGGAACAATAACACATCAGAGTCCTGTAATTGGGCCCTGAAATACACTTAGTGAAAAATACAGACCAGCTGCAACGTTGGAAATGCTCCTAATGCAATCCAAGGTAATTATTGGTAACAGACCATCAAACAAGTGCATTAATATGCTCTGATCAGAGAGAGAATCAGATGGACAGTCTGGCACAGCAGCTTGTACCTGCAAATTATGTAAATAATTTGAAAGAGCAAAGCTCCAAAGCCCTAGAAACACTAACTCTAATGAAAGTTATTAAATGCTATTTTTGTTATCTGCTGGTGTTAACATTAGAAGGCCCATTTGCCACGGTGACTGTAATCTTGCTGCTGAGCAGTAGTGCAAGCTGAATAAGCCTGATATTTGCCATTTTAAAGGACCGCATCATGCTAGATGACTGGCTTAGATTTGCATGATTTCACAGACAACATTTAAACACATAACTACTTCCTGCATTTTTCACTGATTTTGGAAAGGAAAACCCAGTCATTTTGCTTTTGTTAGATGCAGAAGTTCCTGATTTTATTTCATGCATCATATACACGTTTGATCTGCAAACAACACAGGAGAGTCTGAAACAAGATCTGTTACAATATTGCCTATTTTTGCACTTAGAATCACAGAATCATAGAATGTCCTGAGTTGGAAGGGACCCGCAAGGATCATCAAGTCCAACTCCAGAACTTGAACTATTTAAGTTTAGCATGCTTTTAGGATATACTTTCATCTCTCCATGCCTCAGAAAACTAAAAGTATGCAATATGATACATGCTTCAGTATTATGCCTGTTGAGAATAATCACTTAACTAGAAACTACTATTACCAAATAAAATGCACAAAGGTCCTTCACCTGTGGGCTACAGTTAAAACTCTGAGTATATTTTGTAGCTCTCTTCTCCTGGGTTAGCGGCTTTGTCTATTCCAAAGATACAAACATAACCACATTAAAAATTGAATAATGTTCAGCTCCAACAGTGAATATTTCATCTGTCAATTCCTCACCACCCTGGGGCAGGGTGGGGTGGGAAAAGCATCATACCCAATTTCAAACGTTGGGAAAAGTCAACGCGCAGAGGAATGAAACAGTGTCCCCACTGCAGGTCTGAAACTAGCAACCAAACTTCCCAGCAAATCAATCCCATCCCCTCCACCAGACAAGTCTTCAGCCTTTGTAACTCAAACTTTTGTATGCAAAATGCAGCGTAAAGCTCTGGAGCGAACTGACAGAGGATATCCTGCCCCTCCCTCATTTCAGAGGCCTCCAGACACTTGAGCTATGCTTTGTAATTTCCAAAGAAAAACAACACCTCTAATTTTATTTTTTTCACATTGCAAGGCTGTTGAAACAGGGATGGAGAGCCACCCTGGCTGAGTGGGTAAACATTAACCCTGTGATAAGCAGCCTGAGGTCACAACGCGGGGATGGCTGCTTGAGCTATGCTTAACAAGATGGACACGCTTCCAGCTTTAACAGAGGACCCAAAGACTCATCCACCTCCAAGGCACAGGCTCAAACCTGATGAGATCCAGCGCCATCCCCACTGGATTTCACGGCCTGCTTCATTGTCCATTTTGCTTCCCAGCAGGTCAGCCATGTCGTGTGTCACCAAGGACAGCAAGAAAGCTCGGCAGCAAAGGAAAGAGGAAGAGTGTGTTACAGGGAAAGGAGGGCGCAAGCCCTTTGACTCTGCCCTTGCTTGGGTATACGCCGCCTGTGCTTCCAAGTGTCAGCTTGGCCCAACAGCCCTAAATCATCCACCGTCGCAATATGCAAAGAAGGAAGGCAATGACAACAGCTGCTCTAATTTATTAGTTGTCTCTGTTCACCAACCCTGCACCAGGATGCACTGCTCCATTTGCAACCAGGCAGAAACAATGAGTGTCACTCGAGGCAGCGGGAGAAAGACTTCTTCATCACATGTACTTTCCTCATCACAGGCTCCGCTTCCAGTTGTCTTGCCTGTCATTAAAAGGAACTTACAACACGTCACTGAATGATGCACTGTAATCAATACAAATAGCCATGAGAGCCCCTGAAAAGGATGTGCAAGTACAGCTCAGCAGCAATATTTATGAGCGCAGGATACCGCAGACCAGAACAGTCCCAACTCTCCTGAGTATTTCCACTATTTACACTGAGATCAGAAAATTAAAATGATATTTTACGCTTAATGGTTTGAACAAGACCTGTGAAGTCCTTCTCTCGGTCCCATTTACAACACAAACGCCAATGACAGAGCAGCAGATGGTCAGAAACACTCCCCTAGAATATTCAGGCGATTCAACTTGAATCTGTGCCCAAATCATTTAACTTTAATGGATTCTTTCATTAACAACCAAAGAAAGGGAATATGGTTGCCAGGACATTAAAATCACTTTTTCAATTATACTGTTATAAAATCGAACAAATTAGCTGTAATTCTTAGCTGAAGCCTAAATGGAAGCACGACTTTATGAAAGAAATGAAAATTGATTTGGATTAGTGGGCATCAAGTGCTTTTTAAAAATTAACAAGATTCTTATGACTTCATAGCATGGATGGATTAGCTGGAGGTTTCACTGCCCTGCATTTGCTACCTGCCAAGGCACGGCAGCTGGCTTCACAGCATTTGTTACAGAGGGTTTTAATTAGACTAAGGGAAGAGGTTGTAAGGATTGAAGCTGGAAACAAAGTTCTGGAGAAGCTGGGTGGTGTCTGAATTCACCTTTTGGACCCAGCCCAGCAGGGCCCTGGCAAAGACCAGGGAAATCAGAACCTCTAAGCTTTAGCAGGATAAGGACCGCAGGCTCCATTATTTTGCTTGGGGTGGTCTTGCTCGAAGACCAAGGCAAAACTGCACTGGATGCTTCACAAATACGAAATAAAAATCAAGCCCAAGATGCTTACTGCAAAGAGCACGCAACCTTAATGCAGGCTATTAAAAAACCCACACAAACAAACAACCCCCCCCCAAACAAACAAACAAAAAACCAAACCAGGTAAGGCAGGTGAGGATAACAACAGAAGCAGCGGAAAGAGCAATTCATAAAGGAGCTGTAACACTGGCCACCAGATGCAAGGTAACTACAACACAGAGCAATGGGGTCACACTAGGAAGGAAGAAAAATGGCCTTTATATTGGATGATATGAGCTTAATGAAAGAGATGTTCAGTGAATGCAACTTGCATTGATCCTACAGACCAGGAACCCTAAGCTATATTTTAGAGAGCCATCCCCCTGCCAGGGAAGATAGTGATTTGAAACTGCTGCCCAGAAAAGAGAGACTGAAAACCAAGCTGGAGACCTTTACCCCTGCACTGAACAAAGCCATTTTTAATTTTATTTTTTTTTTAAAAAAAAAGGCACCACTGGGAACAACCCTGTTTTGACCCCTGCAAGATGGATGGGATGTTCTAGCGCGCCTGCTCCACCCCAAACATCTCCAGGATGATGCACTGCTGAGAGCACCTGGAGCTGGCAGAACTGGCCTCTCGGTAAGGTAAATGCAGCAGAACATTTCAAAATCATTTTCATGAAATCTTGCAACACAAAGCACTTTAGATGGCTCCCCTTTACGAGTCAGCATTTCACATTTAGTTATTTCTACTCCTTATTGCAACACAGTGTTTGACAATTTGCATCAGTAAAAGCTAGTTTGAAAAGTTAATCTTTCTTTGGACAATCCTGAATATTAGTTCTTTGCCATAATCATGCTGGTTTGTCACCCTGTACCTGCCTTTCAGATATGCCACAGGATATGATTTTCCAATAAACCAAGAAGAGCTGTACCCTTTGAGCCAAGCCTTGTATTGTAATTGCTATGGGTCTCCATATGATTCTTAGCAGGTTTTGTATTTAAGAAAACAGGAGAACACATTTTAACCCAGAACCTTCTGAGCTGCACGTCTCAGAGTTCTTTTAACGATCTAAAAATCTGGGCACCCTCTGGTTTTCTGTAATAACTAATGGCAAGGCTTGGCCTAAGAGGCTAGCAAATATATAGGCAAATATAACACGCACAACCAAGAGCTTTATCTCATCTAGGGTAGTGATCCAAAAAGCCTGGAGTTAGAGTGCTTTAAAAGGACACCCCCAGATAAGACTATCACTGATGGTGATCTTTCTGCAAGGCAAAGCAGAACGGGCTTCTCCAAACTGACACTTTAGGCTGAAGGTGACTTAAGCAACGTCCTTTTACTTTTGCATCACTGCAACGGCATAGGAGCATGCACACATCAAATTACCGTGCTTCTGCTGAATGGCAGCAAAGGCCAGGGTAGGGAACAGTAATTCCCAGCTAAAAGCATAGGAACCTCCTGACCCAAACTGCCTGACCCAACCAACCAGCACAGATAAACACATTCAACGGTACCTGTGAAATCTGGCCTCCAGGCTCACACTACTCCCAGGCAGAGGCAGGCAGAAAACTGGCACTTCCTACCACACTGTACACACACCAGCACCTTCCTGTCCATCAACTGTGATTTAAAAGTACCTACGGGGACTTCTGAATATCCATTTTTACTATTGTCTATGAGAAGAAGCTTATTATTACCATAATTATTAGTAATAATTATACAACTATTATATATGTTAATATATGTCAACAGAATAAGAATATTAATATATTCTCTACAGGGTATTCTACAGAATTAATGACATCTCGTAATGAGCCTAACCTCTCCGACATCTTGCTCATACTTATTTCTAAGCAAGCTACTAAATTCACTGTGCATCTGCTCAGGCAGTGCACTGGCTTGCAACTAGCTCAATACCTGTAGGTCAAAAGGACACAAAGGCTGATGAACAGAGCTTTGTGCCTTGCTTGGGGCAGTGATGGAAGAGGGACACGCTACCTGTGTTATCAAACTAGTACCCTCTACCTCAGGTACAGGCAGCTCTGAGCAGCCAAGTCTCAAGCCACCCCAGCTGTCTGCTGCAGGGAATGCCAATCAGTTCCCGAGAGTTCTTTGCCATTGCTGTATCAATTCAAGTACATCATAGGGCTGTCCCTGTCTCCAGTCCCACCTCCCCTCAAGCCTTCAAACTTAGCAGTGCTGCAAGTTCAAGACAACTCCAGTGAGGCTGCTGTTCGCAACACTGTTTTGCTAGTGGTCTTAGCTGGGACGCAGGGCTTTCCACCCTCTGACACCTTCCTCAGGTGCCAAGGAAAGAGAAATAACCTCCCTCCAATGGCCTGGGAAAGAAATCACAGGGCAGTCCTTAAGATAGTAAAACATGCCCCCAGGATCCTCAGAGCCAGCCACCGTGAGCACACCATGGGGGCACACGAGGCAACGTCTGTGTTATTTTGCATCCTACCTCCTATACAAGTTGGGACCTGGGAAGAAGAGGTAACTCACGTCATTTCAACAGCAGACCCTAAAAGCCTTAATTCTAGTGTAGTGAAGTCAACAGCAGAATTCCCACAGACGGAGCAGAGGATTTAGCCCTAGAGAAGTTCAAAACAAAAGCAGCATCTGTGACTCACCCATGAGACCCACTGCACAAAACAGTGTAAAAATTACATTCACACGGACCTGATGCTGCCTCACGGAAAATGACTCCGGAGCCTTTCTGCTTGCAGGTTCCACCCCTGAGCATGCTTCTCGCCCTCTTTTGTTCTTTATAGAATACTTGCATAGAAACAAGAGCTCCGTTTCTCAGCTGCTCATCTCCTCCTGCTGTCTGTCCTTCCCCAATAGAAGACAGACTTTACAGAGAACCTGTTTTCATGCGAATAGACCCGAATGACGGCCACAGAAGAACAGAGCACACGAGCCCCTCTCAGAGACCCTGTGCCAGCCACCGTGCTACGGATACCCCATGTACACAGAAACCATCTCACCATTTTGCCGAAGAAAGCTGCTGTATAGGTGGGAAGTGTTCATTGGGAGATTTTCAGAGCATCTTCCATGGAAGGCATTGAGACCATGTTGAGAAGGTCCAACTGCATGGGATGCAGCATCAATCACCAGCCAGGAAAAGCCCTGCTAGCCTGTGGCATCCTCAAACTCAGCACTAACATGTGGCACTGGGGAAGAGGAACCACCAATATGAGACTCAGACTCATTCAAAAAACAACACAATAGTTACAAGAGCTTCGAGTTCTGCTCTTGCCCCTGAATCTTCCTGTGGTTTTTGCTCTTTTATAAGCCTATTACTGTTGTTCCAGTGGACTGGTTATGTGGAAAGCCTAACCAAAGAGGGGGAGCTGACAGTGACCTGCTCCGGGGAGTGAGCCAGACAGCGCTGTCAAAGGGCAAAGAATACACTCTAGAAACAAAACCTCTTTGTTCCTCTAATTTTGTTCCAGTTAAGTCAGTTCAGCTGTTCCATATAACCAGTCAAAAACATTCAGCATTTCCCAAAGTATTTTAAGACTTCAAAGTTGTAGGTTTTATTTTGACAGTTTTAAAGCACATAGCTTTTTCTTCTTTACAGATTTTTCTGCATTAAAAACAAGGCTGGTTAATAAATTAAGCTTTATAACAACCACTGCCGCTCTGCTTTTATCATGGCTTCAATTAAAATATTGTTTCTTGAAGACAGCTAAGACTCTGAGAAAAAAAGAGGGTGTTTCACTGAGAATGTTTTCAACAGACTCAATTTGTTAAAACTTGTGATTAAAACCAAACTCCAAGTAGGGCAGGCTCAAAACCAGGGGCTTTTAAAATTTGTCCAAGTTGCTGACCTGAACTCAAAACTTCCCAGACTTAAGTGAACATACCCACCTAAAAAGTAAACTCTCCAACACTCACCAATGAGGAAAATGGAGCAAAACCACTGTTTAGACCAGTGCCTGGCAGCTCAGCAGAGACGGGAGCTGAGCAGGAGCAGGCTGTTCCAGAACAAAACCTTTCTACATAACCCAGGCAACAGATCTGACCTTTTCATCTACAAAAAACAGTCAACCCACCACTGAACTCATTACCGTGGGAGATCTGCCCCTCAAAACTGTTTTGTTCCCAGTCTCGGGGCCAAACCTGTTCTGACACTGATTGCCTCCTGTCAGGAAAGTGCTGGAACAGCTCGGGGACAAGACCTGTGCTGAAACCAAACCTGTCTGAACTCTCCCCATGTAACATGAGCTTCACACACTCGCGCTGACATTGTCACAACACCGAACAGGAGCCAGGCAAGCAAGCGAAGGACTCGTGTCTTCAAAAGCAAACAAAAGAGGGTTATAAAAACTAATTAGCTGTTCACGCTCAGTACTACGCTTCTCTGCAAAGCTGTAATCACAGCAGTCATTTTGAAGCGAGTACACCTCTGAGGGCTTCTTACAGGCACCACTGGGATGGACGGGGCTTGGCCAGCTTCACAGTGCCAGCAGCACAGGCCCTAATCCCACAGTTTTGAGGCCAAAGCTCCACTCGCACAGTTCACAGTGTGGCCCACGACCAGCTGTGTCAGCACAACCAAGAAAGCAGATCAAGCAGCCATGGGGAGGGAGCTTTTAAGCCTGCGATGCTGCCAAATGCTTCATATCACAGCCCTGCCTATTTGCGTTTCTGCCTTGGGCCCCATCTGTAGCTTCCCATCCATGTAAAAGCTGTCCCCAGGGAGAAGAAAGGCCACTGTCCATTTGTTCAACACATCTCAAGCGCATCTAGTTTCAAAGTAGGTGGTAAAACTCCTAATGCTAATCTTTTCAATGCAGTTCTGAATCTCTTGTCATCTGGGGACACGGAAGATCAGAAATGGCAATAGCTGGTCCAGCAGCCCCCATCAGTCAGCGCCAGACACCAGCATGGCTCCTGAGTCCTGCCTCCAGCTCCCAGCCCTCCAAGGCAGCACCACGTCCTCACCATCAGAAACACATACACACTTGATTTTCTCAACTTCCACTTCAGAGAAAGTGATCTTACAAAGTAGGTCTCCAAATGCAGTATCAGTTAAATCACTTAGCAATACCACATAAGGAATAAAGTATCTTTAAAATACGGTTACATCCTGTTCCAGAAGTCTTAATGGGCCATATTTTTAGCCCAGGAACAACCTGAAAGCCAGCACAGACATACTGCAGCACTGAAACTATGTCACTGCAAAGCTATTTCATTACAAGCCACAGCTCTCTGCAAAGACACTTTCTTCCAAGAGCCCAGCTAAGCTGGTACAAAGTTTTCCAGCATGCATGCGTGTAAGGCAGCCAGAAGAGAGCCCAATACATCATCTAGAAGAGGAGAACCAGGAGAAAGAAACCAAGAAACACAGGAGATCAGTCCCTTTCAACATACATATCTCGGCAGAGGTCACTGCAATGACTTCGAGCTGGAGGAGGGCCAGGGCACCGTGCATGCATCTGTTAGAGATCCCACCCAGGCTCCAGGCAGGCGTCCTCAGACGCTAACTGCAAGACCAGAGGAAGCAGGAGCTCAAGCTGAGACCACCCATACTCTTGTGCCTCTAACTACCTGCAGTGACAAACTGCCTGGCACAGCCAAGGAGGTAACAGCTGGCAGAGCTGCACAAGGGAGCACAGACCCTCCTCAAACGGCTGCTATTTTCAGAGTTTCATTCACAGCCAGGTCAGCACTGAGCCACCAACACCTGGAGGTGAGGGACACATGGAAGACAGAGGCAAGACCAGGCATCTGGCACCTCAATTTGCTTAAGCTCCATGTAAACCGCTATGGAAAGAAATGGGCAAATAGGGTACAAACCCGGGTCTCCACAGGATCCAGAGATGTCAGTGCCAGGCACTCTGAGGTTGTCCCTGCTCATGCCCAAGGATTTCAGGATTTCAGCAGCCCCCACAGCAGTGAAGTCCCAAAGTCCCTGGCTTGAACACTGAGCCCTGACTGCCCGGGAGTCCTGCAGGGCTCGTGAGCACAGACAGGGCTGAGGAGAGGCATCGACACAGCCTCCACCGCCCATGATTCTGGAGGGGAACTGCATTGCTCTCCTGTTCCCTCTAAAGGGCAAACAGGTCACAGAGATGCCCCAAGCAAATATTGGAGAATCTGAGACCCTGTCTAGCTCAGAGGGACATCATGAGACTTCGGTGGCTCTCAGGCTGTAGAGAGAAACTATACATGGCTTTCTGGAAGCTCCTCCTCCCTCCATGATCCTGTAAGAAAGCTGGAGTAAGAGAACACCCATACAGTCCTTATCTCCCTCATTACGAGGAAAAAAGGTTGCCCAAGAATCTAAAATTCGCTTCTCCTCTGAATCGGCTCCAAAGCTATCTCAGGAAAGGCATGTTATCTCCCACAAGCCCAAACCACTTCTATTTGGTAGGGAATAATAAAGCCATTAGTACTGAGCAATCACATTATTACACTGTTGTTTTACATGGCTATAATTTAACAGTTCCTCACTGTTTGCTTTAGGAAATCTATTCTTGAAAGGTCTATAAAATTATGAACTCTTGCTCCAGTTTGAAAACACAGGCACGAGCAGGGATTTCTGTTCTCTAATAAATCACATTTCCCTACTAGTAATCACCAGCTTATAAGAAACATCTTTTGTTTATTGAAAGTAAATGGCATGTGGACATTTTAAACAAAAAGAAGGTGGGAGGCTGAGGGGAACAGACAGATTATGTTTTCCACTTTCATTTTGCCTTGTGTCTAAACAAACACTTCCTAACAGCTTTGTTTTCCAAACCAACTTTCTCCCAGCTGCTATCTGGAACCACAGAAAGGGAAAGCATACTCAAGATGAACAAGGATTACTTGACTTTACACACTCGTTTTACTCAGCAATCAGCATTCTGGATATGCAAGCCACAGGAAGAGTTATTAGGAGTAAGCGGTAGCCTTGTAGAGACTGGTTGGCTTCGCCTACAAAGCGGTACTGGTGGGGTTCACTCAGACCCCTCAAGCCATGCAAGGGGGAATCAGCATTTTGCTAAGTTTTTGTACCAGGTCAGCTTGCCACAGGCCCCGATCGATTGCCTTCCACCCAGCCGCAACTGCACATAAACTTGGAAGATGACTCTCAATGCATACAACAACAGCTAAGACAGAAGGCCAGAGAAAACAGCTCTTACAGACTCCTCAGTGACCAGTCACCTGCAGCATCTGAAAAAACAAGCTATTACCCTCGATGCTTTTTTGCTGTGGTCATGCCTGTCCCATAAGGAAAGGGCAGCACAGAGATAATGACCCAAAGACGACCCAAGAAACTGTGCCAGGATGGAGTACATTCTAGTGTTTCTGAATTTTTCATCATCTTAAAGATCAAAGATCTTAATCATCAAAGATCTTTTTCATCCCTCTGCCTTCAACTGATGATCAAGGCATCAAATACTCCTGCACTCCTTTTCCTTGCCTGTTTGCTACATACAGTTTAGTGTTACTTAGACCATGCCTCCCTCAGAAGCTCCTTGCCTACACAAGATATGTGGCAACATTTTGCTACAGCTTCAGGATGGGAATAGCTAGAGTTAATAATATTTTGACTGGTTTCACTCAAATAGCAGATTCCTTCTATCCGAGCATAAATAGATGTCTCTATCAGTGTCTTGGAAATGACGTGCAAACACACGGCTCTATCCCAGGCCCTCGCGCACACACCACTGAAACTTCCTACATTGGACCCACCACCTTTGTAATCATATGCCATAGCACGCAAAACTATGCAACAACCAAACAGCCCCTCTGTAGAGAGCGGGATAACGACATGCATCTCCGCAGCAGTGGCTAGGCACCCGTGTTCACAGAAGACCTCTGTGAAGCCCCCAGCGTTTTCTACCCATGAGGTCAGAGGGAAAGCCCCTGGCAAGACACAGCTCAGTCCCCACTCTGGCCCCCCTTGACACAGAAGAGACACATCTACATCTGAAGTGAGGATAGAGCTGCCCATCTCTGTGGCTCCAGGATCCCGCCTCAGCTCCCGAAAAGAGGGCTGCAGCTGTGTTCTTTTGGGAACATCCATCTTGGTTTTGCTCCTTAACTTAGTTTGTGAAACTGCTTCATGCAGCTTCGGCAAACACCTCCTCTTCCCTTCCTGGGTATCTTTGGCCATCTCCTGTCAGAACCCATCAGCTGTGCCCTGTCCATTTGTTACTTTCAGAGGTGGCCTCTGGCTATGCTAAGAAGAGTTTGCAAGCCCTCCGCGTGCTCCAGGGACCGCTGTCCCCAACACAGTTCCTTCTGCCACTGCCTTTCCCAAGGTTACAGTCTTGCTCTGCATCTCTCTCCTGTTAGAAGTTTGCTGAATAGAAAAGAGAGAAAAATCCTGTTTGCCAAAACCCTCCATACATATAAACCTAAAACTTACTGCTGAGGAAGCCATTAGGAAGTCATAGACACAGAAAACAGGCCTGAACCTTCCCCAAGGACAGCAGATGACGTTTAGCCAAATGGCAGATTCTACATATCGTTAATCTGCTTTTGCAGTCCTGACGAAGAACCCAACCTCGCAAGCTGGACCTTCACGAGCACTACCCAAAAAAGGCATTTACACAGCCACAGGTAGAGTCCAGAACATGGTGGCTTCTCACTTGCACCTCAATCACCCCATCCAGGTCTTGCAGGAAACCCTGCAGCACCTGTACAGCTGGGGAACGTGCATGCAGCCCAAGCCAGCCTGCACAGTCAGAAGCAAACACTCTGCACAAACCCTTTCATGAGGCCTTTTTCTCCCACCCCTGTACAGCTGGCACAATAGCTAAGTCTCCCTGACAGCACATGGATTTTGCTGCTACTCACAGCGCAAATAAGATAATTAGGCCAGAAATCTTCAAAGCCCTGCCACTGCCGTTGGTAATGAGATTCTGCAGTTCACCTGAAAATAAAAATGGAAGGAGGAAAGCAGGTACAGCCCGTTCTCCACAGCAGCCTGAACTCTAACTGTGAAGCCACACAGCAAACAGCTTAGTCCAGCTTCCATCAAGAGGTCCTTCCTAGTAGCTGGGAAGTCCATGTATGAATACAACTCTTAAAGAGAAGCATTTGTACAGGGAAACCAATGGCGTGACATATTTGCCAGTAAAACACAAGCTACAAGCAGAGAAACTGTGATGTTTTAATCAGTGACAGCCCTTTTATCTTGCTGTGTGCTGGCTTTCTCCTCTGCAGAAAGGGCCAAGATCACATCTCTGTTGCTACCTGAAATGCTGTCTGCAAGGAAAAGGGCAAAGAACCCTTCCGCAGGGGTGACACTGCTCTGACACACATCTCAAGACACATGCACTCCTCAAACTGAGCCAAAAGCTTTTGCAACAAACAAAATCCCCTGGCATGTATTTAGAACTATTTATTTTACATTTCTGTTTTTTAAAGTTAAGCAAAGAGCCTCCCTTGTTTGCTCACATTTTCTTGATAGGCTGGGGTTCAAGTCTGGAGTCTCTCTTCAGGACAGGGCATAAAGTGCCATAATACACAGCAGATACAAAATGGCTCTGGTTTCAGTCCTACCAGGTACCCGAGAAATCTGCGTATTTAGCCCTCTCTCTGCTCCTTGTGCTTTCCCACTCTCTCCAAAACAGCCAGCCTGTCCCGTAAAGCCCCAGCAGCGAGTGCAACTTGCCACTCCAAGGCAACAAGAACCAACTCTCACATGCTGTATCATTACTAAGTCACCTGCCCCCGAAAAGAAAAGTCAGGCTCATCAAACTCCTGCCAACTTCCCTGCATTTCCCAGGTAATTGCACAAACCATGAATTAATGAGAAATAGTGAGACAGCACACAAGGGAAGAGAAGACAATTCAGAACAGCAACAAAGAAAACTAATGGGAAAAGATATTTTAATAGCTCACTGCAGACAACTGTCACTGCAAGCCTGCATCTCCCCGAGAGACATTTCACTTCTCTGGGAGGACACAAGGACCGCAGAGCACACACACCACCCACGCAGCACGGGAACACAAGAGAAAGGTGAAAAGGGCTTAGACCAGGAGGTAATTTTGCAGAGAACAGACAGCGTGGGCAGTCCAGACAAAGCACCAGACTCTGTCCAGGCGCAGCTTTGTCATCATCCACCGCACAGCCTCTGGGAAGTCACAGAACCCATCTGTGCTTCACTGCCTGGCTACAGGCGGCAGTGTCTGACACTGGGTCCCTCCTCGGGTGTGGACTAGCCCCAGCTTTATCTAGCCACGCTCTGCTCCTTTTTGTTATCACTTAACCCACAAAGGTACGTTATCAATACTGCTAGCCAACCGGCCTTACTTGGACAACAGCAGATAAGAGGGTAGGTTTGAGGAGGAGACATTGAAAATAAAACACCAGACACTAAACTGTTAAGTCAAAGGAGTGCCCGCAGACAGACAATGCCTTGCTCTTACCAAGAACTTGACCATACCGGGACTTTGCATCCTCCTGGCATAACTTCTCACCTAGACCAATTTTAAAAGACAGTATTTGATTGTGATCTGGAAACTCAGTTATCATTGAAAATGCAAAGTGAGCTCTTACAGCTCAGGGATTGGATTAGGAGAAACAGCAAGATAATGCCCATATCCATGGAAAACAAGGAGCAGTACCACCTTTTGAAGATGGCTAGAACCAAGAGTCAGAATGGGGGGGAATTTGCCCTCCCATTTCCAAATTTAAACTTACTTATACTGTAACAACAGGAGGAAAATAGCCTATGTTCCAAAATCCTTCGCACTTTACTTGGCTGTTTAACTTTCCAACATCTACAGAGCATTTACCCACTGTCAGCACAAGTTTCTCTTCAGAGCACATAAATCTCTCCTTTTTCCAAAGCTGCAGCCAGCTGAATCCTGATGGTTTGAGGACAGAGCAGTAAAAGGACTGGGTCTGCTTCCAAATGGTGAAGGACACGCTTACAACACTACAGTATCTGAGCAGCAGAATTCCTGTGGGGACTGTCATACCACTCTGGGGCCCTCCTGTGTCAACTGGGCCCAGGCTCAGATGCGATGCTTCTCCCTGCTCTCTCTGGACTTCTGCTTATTTCACCAGAACACGTCTAAAACCAACACCCAGACTTATACTGAGATTTGAGAGAAAACGCCCAAATCACTCTCTTCTTTTTTTTTTTTTTCGACAGAGAGAAGAGGTTTTGCCTCTCCATCAGACTGCTGGATGAGCATTATAGATGGTGGCTGCTTTGGACCAAGGAACACAACCTCATTTGTTAGTAAAAACAGATTTATTTCCATTAAAATAGACTAATTACTGCTGCTCCTCTTTTAATGAGGTCCTGTGTGCCTCAGTACATAACATCACCACAAGAGAAATCCTCATCTTCATAATCAGGCTATTTTGGGCCATGTTGAATAGCTCCTGCTCTAATGTAAGAAGGAGATGATGAGAATGATGCCTCTTCCAAAGAGCCGGTTTCACTTTGGGGAATGCTGTGTGATCATTCTCATGTTCAGGTCAGTAACAGCCTTGCAAAATCTCCTTGACTTTATCCAACTTTTACTACTGCTGAGCAGGGATTAACATTAATTGAGCCCACTCCATATTAGCCAAGGATTATTTGTTAGTCACCAGCCTATAATCACTTGCATTTTCCAAGAGAGACCTTCACATCGCTCAGATAGCTAGCAGGATAATCCAAGTCACATTCTTAATGAAATCTACATAAAAACACACATCCACACCCTTGTCTTCCCCCTTTCAAAATACCCAATTAGTTCAGCTTAGGAAACGCCATAAAAATTAATACTGTGAAATTTCCAGTCTAACAAGTTTCTGGTGAGAAGAAAATATGTCCTACAAGGGCAGCATTTTTTTAAACCCATAAACTTTAAAATATATAAACAAGTAATCAGGAATTTTCATTTACAGGCCTGCACATACCATGTACAGATCTCTGTATTCAAACTGCACCTGCACATATCCAGCGTTGGTTCACCACAGACAGGTAGGCACAACTGTGTCTGCACAGCCACACACACAAGACGCGTTTTGTACAGCACCTATTCCCCCAACTCTACAGGTCTCTCCATCTGAAGGGCACGCCTGCAGCACGCTGTCCCACAGCATCTGGACACCTCCACACCAAATGTATTCGTGCTCAGTCCCTCTGAAAGGAATTTAATACCTCATTTTACAAATTAAAAACTATGACACAGACAAAGGGTTACCTGAAGCCACTCATAAGCGTGTCATGCAGCAGGGAACCAAATGTCTCCTTCCTAAAGCCCAAGAAGTTCTACTACTGGTTTCCTACTGCTGAAGGCGCACACTGCTGCTTCATGGAGACAGCAGGGCAGAGGCTGGAGACCTTTACACAAGAAAATAAAAACCGTGTTGTGTAGGTCACATGGAAAAGGGCAGAAGCATCTTTATGAGTGGAAGAGTGCAAAGCTCCATACATTCCACCTGTACTTGAAGCGCTGATGGAGGACGTGGCCAAGATGTTATTTGCTGAAAGCTGCTGTAAGACTAAGACAGTATTTTTCTAGGCAAGTGTAATTACATAGTGCAATTCCAGCTTAGACAGCAGCCTCTCTCTTTAAAAGCTATATGGAAGCTGCATATACACACCCCATCCTGATTCTTCCTCTGGTTTCCTGTGTGTGAGCGTCCTGCTGCAACACCCGAAATCTGCCCCAGCAACAGCTCAGCTGCTCACCAAAGAGGTGCTCTCTGAGCTGAAGGTTTCTTTACTTTTCCCACTGCTTGGCTCCAATCCCATCCCATCTGGAAAGCCAAATCCAGCACCGGCTGTCCAAGCTGAATGGCGGCTCTGCGCTGAGCTGCGGGGGAACAGGTGTCCCCAGGGACTCGCGGGGTCCAGGTCTGCAAAGTCGGGCTCTGAATCCAAGTAGGTAAGACATCTCCTCTGCTGAGCAGACACCTAACTGCTGAGAAAAGCAGGGCTTTTACTTGCACTAGTGTTAGCTACAGAAGGCTGAGATTAAGGGGTGGAAAACAGGTGAAAGACTCAAGGACTTGCACATACTCAGTTTAGTAAAGAGCAGGTTACCAGGAAACTCGGTCAGTGTACACACACTCACAGGGAGCCTTTTCATACCAGTACCTGTCTTCATATACATCTATAAACCACAGCTAAGTAAATTCAGACTGAATGAAGGCGCACATTACTGAGCGAGGACATCAAACTAGCTTACCGAGGGGCTGTGGCAGACAAGCACCCACAAGCCATTTTTAAGTCAGCAGTGGCTGTTGCTCTTTAAGAGATGCTCTTGTTTGAGCACAACCCTTAAACCTGAAACAATAAATGTCCTCAGCTTCCTGCAGTACACATGAAGGCAGCGCAACCTCGCTAGCCTTAAGCCTACAGAACTACCCAAGTGCCTTGACTGGTATAAAAAACAAAGAGCGAGAAGAATTATTTGACGGCTCAGCCTCGTGCCCGGATGCTGAAGTGTTACTGAAGCCTTTCACCCCGCACTTAACTCCCTCTGCTGCTAAACAGAAAATCCTGGCAGCAGCCACAAGCGTTAAGTAAATGGAAAGCTATTCTCTGCCAGCAGCTGGGAGAAACTTCCTTCTCTCCCTCCTTTGCACGTGAAGAAAACCCCACAATAGTACTTGTGGTAATGCTGCTAGCCAGATTTTCAACTGACAGACTCTTGAGGAAAGGCTCCAGATACGAAGTCTGCTCCTAAGGACCCTCTTCAAGCGGATGACATTTGACTTCGGGAACGTACGGCTCATCTCCTCAAGGAAAGGTTCGCTTTGTTTTCAGTACAGAGAAAAGAGTAGGAAGGGAAAGAAAGAAAAGTTGCATTTACTGTGACCTAGGAAAAACAGAGCTAAATAATTTCCATCAATATTTTGATTTCTCTGACAAAAGCCGCAATCAGCACTGACACAAACAACTGGTTAGCAAGGCGGNAAATCAAACCAGAGTTTCAAGACACTTATCTTTCCATCACAACAATTGCCACCAATGACAGTAATTTACATGGCTAATAGGCAGTATTATGTTTACAAAATCATTCTTGGGAAGGAGGATCTAAACAATTTTTGCCAACCCAGCAAAGGAGCTGGTATTGAATCAAACGCTGGGTTTCTTTTTTCCCCTTTTATCTTCTATGTGTATTTTGCCAAGATGCCTTGCTATGCAACAACGCATAGTGCCTTCGCAAGCACACACAAACCTACGGAGCATATGATCGCCCTCCTATGACAACCTGAATTCTCTAACAGCGGGGCTGCTTGAACCTCTGTGGCAGGGGAAAACACCTATCAAGCAGGAAATAAAGGAGTCAAGCTGGCAGCCCCAGATCCTCCACCCCATGCCACGCTTCTTACCCCACTGCTGAAGATAACCTCAAACGAGCCCCAGCATCTCGTACACAAGCCTTATCTCCCGTACAGTGACAGGTCCCATCCCAGCACCACAGGCTAAACCCCCTGAACATCAGCCTGAACATCTGGTAATTCTCTGTCCTCCCTGACCCTCGTCTTTTTTGGTCATGAAAAGCTCCACGTCTCCTTCTTCCGAGCTCTCCCAGAGCTTTGCCAGGAGTCAAATAAGTGAGCAGGACTAGAAGGGCACAGAAATGTGCTGCAACTAGCCCAGTCCCTCTGGGTCAACGTGATTAAGAGGACTATCCTTTTAAAGCAGCAGTGATATTTCCAGAAAGGCAACAACACATCACATCAGCACTACAAGGAGCACAGAGCTCCTGAAGAAAGCAAGGAGTCTTTCACTAGACCATCTCCAAAAAAAGAGACAAAAAAGGGACATAGATTTCCAAAAGAACATAAGAGCCTTCTCAGTTACAATAACAAACAAACAAAAAAGTGAACACATGACTAGTTTTCTTGTGATATCAGGCACAATTCCACTTTTGTCTGGAAAATATATGCACCCATTCTGCAAATCAGATCAAACTAGCCGGCTGAGAGACACAGAGAGGACAGCCTTGCATTAAGTGCAAAACTACAGGTAATTTTAAAACCTGTAAGCACTGCTGATGCTTTTGAAAAAGAAGATTTAATCAAAGCCCTGAATGTACGAACAGCCAGGTTTTGCCAAAACACGCAGTGTATTCACACAACAGTTCGGGAAATCCATCCCATTAAGTAATGACCTTTTTGGTCACACCCATTAACTTGATCATCTATTGACAGTCAATTTAGAAACTATCAAGGATGCACATTTCCCAGCACAGACAGTGAAACATAAAGCAGGACCTTATCACATCCCCCCAACCCGCTGCCAGCCTGGCATGCTTCTGCATCCCAGGGTTGCTCCACCTCTGCTCCAAGTTCTGCCATCCCACCACCTTTCCCTGGAGTTCTGTTTTAACCATTTAATTTCCCAAATTCTTACATTTAACAAGGTGCTAAGCCATCCTGACTCCAAAGGGAATGTGGTTCCAAGACCCAAGCAGGTAACCAGAGCAGAGAAGTCAGTCAGAGAGGCTGACAGACTGACTGAAAGACTCCCACAACAGACTGAGCACAAATACAATAGCTTCACACACTAGATTTTAATTCTCCCACCAATCTGGGCTGAGAGCAACCTCTGGGGATGCTCACATTTCATTAACACACCTTTAACGTTAAAGGCCTGTCTGCAAGAAATCCACAAGAGATCTTGAAAAAAAAATTACAACACTAAAAAACAAGCAAGCATAGAATAAAACAGGTTATTCAATAGCTCAGCTCAATTTAATATGGCAGTAACAGGCAAATGTGTTTAAAATGCAGATACAGATTTTTAAATAACTTCAGAACATCTGATTTGAAAGTTTCAGTGGACTAAAGTAGTTGCTTATCATAACCACCACAGAGTATGTTTATTACTCATGGAGATAACACGCTGCACCTGCTGGACTTCTCAGATAAAGCGGTCCCATATCACAACAGCAGGATCCCATGGATTAAGAGCAGGAGAGGATCTGACTCAGAGACACCAAAGGGCACGGACGAAACATGGAACAAAAACACATCCAAGGGAAAAGCACCACAACCTCCACACTCATGAGCAAAGTATCTTGACACCTGCAAACAGGAAAGTGTTAGATACACTCAAACAAGGCTGATGACAAGTGTTTGGATTCTCCCAGGCAACTTCTCTTCTCAGCAGCTGCAACTCCAGCAGGCATCTACCTTCCTGGAAGTAAACACTGACCAGCTCTTCCCCTCCCTACGAAGGCTCAGTTACTCTTCAGAATTAGGAAAATTCAATGGTGTTTCAAGGATGACTTCAGCATACCAGTGAAAGTCAGACAAACTAGAAGGAGCTCTTTGGTCCTTCCCCCCATAACTGGTATGGGGTTTAGCATAAGGGCTTGCAAAAACATAGCTCAACTCTGCTTTTTGTGGAGATGGCAGATTCAGTTTTAACAACTGTGGATCCTCTCGCCAAGAAGCCGTTAAGTCAGAAAAGCATAAGCACCACTTGGAGGTCACTTACTCGTGGGATTTTAATAAATGCAAGAAGGGTACTTAGAGTGACAGCGTTCTTCATACATTTACAGTGTGCAACAACATCTGCTGCCCAGCTGGAACAAACCGGGAAACTGAGGCAGGGACAGCAAGCAACCAACACGAAGACAACAGAAAGAGCCAATGTCCAGAGCAGCTCTAAGTCCTGTGTTTGGAAAACACTTTTCCAGTAAGAGAGGAAAGCGAAAACAGCTACCTAGCCCTGTGACGTGAATGCTGGCGTAACCATGAAACAACAGCATGTTTTAAAGCATAGAAGACTTCAAAAACAAAATAAACAAGTGGCTACAAGGACTTGAGATTGTGATTTTCTGCAGCTTTGTGTCTTGTGACTGGATCACCCTGTCCTACCTGAACAAGGTGCAAGGTCCGTTCAAAGTTCTCCCTGCAGCTGAGGAACTTGAGGTTCTTCCCCTAGGTGGGTTTTCCAGCACCTCTCCTTCAGTCCATGCAGAAACTGCGTCTCTCTCCTCTACTTGACCACTTATTTTAAAAGTCCCTGGATTCTCCATAGCCACACTAGCTATGACTGACCAGCAAGTCCTAAAATTATTTGGAAAAGGAAAGGGAGATGGACAGACAACCAGACAGCATGACTACTTAAGTCTCTTCTCCTTAGAAGACCAGGCTAAAAATAATGTAGACAAGCGGGCCCAGTTCTTCTCCAAAAGAAATTGCACCAGAGTTGATTTTGGCCCAACATGCACTTGGCAAATACTGATAACAAGGATTTACCATATCCCCTCCAGTATTACAGCTGACTATAAAGCAAACATTTGCTTCCTACAGATAACAAAATGACTATGATCACTGTGGGTTTGTAAAGGTTAGGTTTTCTGCCATCACCCAAGGCAGGCCTATAATTCTCAGTGTCCAAGCAGAAAATCCCCTCTGTGCAACACTGGCCTCAGTTTTCCCTCAGGTACCCGCTCACCTCATGCAGAGATACAGTTTGGGATGGATTCCAGCAACAAATTACAATCAGATTAAATATTAATTCCCATCTTAATTATATAACCATGACTAGGCTTAATGGCCCGGCAGCCATTTAAACAGGAGAGGAGCATGTAAATCATGCAAGCAGCATCTCTTACACTGTAAATGCCCTGACTGGTTCACAAGCACCTGGATTTCTCCCTGGGAGAAGAGTCAGCCTTTGGGAAGACAGCTCCAAGAGAGGTACAGTTCAAATCACCTGGCAAGCAATACGGTATCAGGAATCACAGATTTGTGAGCCAACATGGGACAATGCAGCACCCTGCCTTCGGGGTAGTTGTACATTATAGTGACAAAGATCATATACGTGCTGAACACTCATTGCCAGATTTTATCCTCTCAACACCTTTGACTGCGAGAAGTGTGCAGCATCTCTATTTTCGCCTGAAGATGGGCCCCGAGGACACTGGAGCAGATGAAGCAACTGGCCCAGGATCACAGCAGGCACTCAAGCGAGTCGTCCCATATGCCATGGGGATACACAGCCCACGCCAGCAGTCCCCAAACGCAGGTGGCTCGGGTGCCCCCAATGCACAGAGACCTGTGCTGTACCACAAAAGCTGCCTCCAGCTCCAAATCAGGCTGCGAGCGTGCACACAGGGAGAATCATCTCCCTCCTTCCCCAGGGGAAGGCAGATTGCCAAACATTTTCTTTTTAAATTATTGCTTGCACCACTCTGAAGCGGCTCGCGTACCATCAGCAATACACCCATCCCGCATGGGGCCCCCTGCAGCAGATCAAACTTTCTACAGCTGCCAGGAGAAAGTCTACAGCAGAACAGGGGGAGACATCAGAAAATTAGCGGGTTCTGCTTCACTTTGGATTTCAATGGAGTGAAAGGAGAGCGCACAAAAAAAAAGAAAGAGGAGGAAAAAGCTAGGGAAAACAGGGAAACAAAACAAGAACCAAGCCTAAGAGGTTTCTTCTTCAGCTTCATGCGCCAGAAGAGAAACAGAGAAACGCCAGCAGAAACATTCCCCACTTTGAAGCAGCCTCTGCCATCAGGGCTGGGAGACTGGCTGTCATGACAGCCACAGCACAACAGCAGCAAGCTCCCACGCAAGAAACCTGCCCCCAGAAATATGATACAGGCAAAACCTCATTAACGTGGTGCGCCTGAGTATTTTGGTGCTGTTGGTGCCCCCCAGTTCTTGGGGGCTGTAATAAGTACCCCTTCCCTGCACCGCTCATCCTGCCTCCTTGCGACCCAGACCACGGCCAGGTGACACTGCAACGCCACAGGCAACAGGGCAAGCGGATCTGCATGCAGGTGACGTCCTGAGAAGCGCAGCTGGCCGCAGCAGCAGAGACGCGTGATCCCCGAACAATGGCAACACTGACTTCCCCAGGCAAAGGCACTAACTGCACGCACGCAGCAGGCTGAATGCGACAGGAAGGATAAAACAAATCCGAACTAAAGTTAGGTGATGTCAAAAAAGGAAATCTGTTCTGTAGCAAGAGGACTCGACCACAAATCCAAATGACATAAACCCAGATAGATTTCAGCTGATCCCTCGATGGAAAGCTCAGCCCACTTCCCACTAACACGTCCCCTGCAGAGAGCCCCAAGGAAAGCAACAGCACAACCCCCTTGCCAGAGAGAAGAGGGGTTGTTTTAGTTTGGTTTTCTTCTTAAACCCTTTCCTGCTACTGCAGGGAGAAACAGTCTCAAAGTAGGACAGGCAGAAGGCTTTCAAAACACTGGATCACATCCCCAGCTAGTGTAAACTGGCACGGCTTCCATCAAATCCACAGAGCGGGGGGAGGTTTTCCAGTCTACTTCTCTCCTAAGTATTTCATACCCAGGGAGGCTTGAACTTTGGATTAAAACATGTGGGCTTTGGGATCAAATGCAGACTTTCCCAAAACCATTTCAACCCTCTGCCAAATTAATTTCAGACTGAAACAAGTCCATGTTTTTCTTTTCAGAATCAAACCCACCTGTTGGAAAGCACATCCGCATGGACTGAGCGGCACGTCCACAGACTGTGCAGACGCACTCACTACCTCTACACAATAGGTGGCCCATTGTTAGAAAACAAACAGAAACAATTTTCACTAGTTGCCTAATTGCTTGCAAAAAAAGCAGAGAAGCCACAACTGCAAATTCCGGCAAAGCATTTGTAGTTTTCTTGTTGAAGTGGGTTTGAAAAACAACATCCACTCCACCACCACCCTTTTTTCTTTTTTTTCTCAAATCATTGTTTTCCATTACAAACCTCGGGATCCACTTAGCTGTTTGCTCAAACACGCAGGAGATGCAGCTCCCGCCTGCCCCAGCTCACCCGTTCGTCTGCTGGTGGGGTCACAGACTGCCATCCATCTAAAAAAACCCACACACACTGACGACAATGGGCCATTTACATGGACTGTTTTTCATTTCTACACACAGCCGCTGTAACGCTGCACCTACATCAAATGATAGCCTACCCCTTACGGGAGCTCACAATGTTCTGAGAAAGAAAGAAAGAAAAAGAAAAACAACCCTGCGGCCGTCCACCACACCATATTCTCCCCCAAAAGGCTATTATCGAAGCCATAAAGACTAAACATCCTTTGTGCCGTTATTATGTCCTGCCAAACCTGAATATATCATAAAAAGGAATAAAAATGTACAATGACATCGGGATGGCTCCTCCGCCACAATCCCCCGTTCGTGAGGCTCTTTTAAACGAGAGCAACTCCAGGGCACATACATGGCTCATGTTTTTCGGTGCAGCTCCGCCAGCCTACACCTTTCCAACCCCTTCTCAGGGATGCAGACAAAAGCTTTTGCGGGTCTGCGCTCGCACAGGGAGCGAACCACGCGCCCCAGGGTCCGCAGCTCCAACGACCCTCGATGCAAACTTTGACGGCAAACGCAGAAAGTCAGCGAGCACGACAGGCGTACGTGTACCCGCGCACGGAGCCGTTTGCGTAACCGTTGCAAAACGGAGGGCACGAGGAACAACACGGCTACTCCTGGGTCACTTCCTTGACCAGCAGGACATCTGCCCACCCCGCGCATCCTGCGCTGGCGGGAGCGGGGCGAGGGGAGGCGAGGGTCCCCACCATGGCGCTGCCAGACACCTGGGCCTGCTCCGGGCCAGCCCCACACCGGACACGTACTTCGTCCGCCGGCCGGCCTGGCGCGGCGGCCGTCCCTCAACTTGCCGCCGGCAAGGCGGAGGAGGCCCGTGGGTCGCTGCTGCTGGCCCGCTCACCCACCCCAGCCCAGCCCTCTGAGGGGGGCTCCCTGCAGGGGACGCCCGGCGTCACCCCGAAAGGTGACACCAAAGAAGGCACCGTCCAGACAGGGGTTGAGGCCATGAGCGTGGCTGTCGCCCAACTCAGGGGGACGAAAAGCAGACGGGGGAGAGAAGGGGATGGAGGGGGTGTGTGTGTGTGAAAAATGGCCACGGGTGATGGGGGAAGCGGCCACTGAGGGGGGGAAGGCGACTGGAGAGGGGAATGGCCACTAAGGGAGGGGAGAGGGCTGCTACGGCGGGGTGAGGAGAGGGTCCCGGCCGGGGAGCGCATCCCCGCGGGGAGCCGGCCGCTGCCCACGGCGGAGCGGGGCGCGGTGTCAGGGCAGGTGGCGCCGCGGCCCCACGCGCGACCGCGACCGCCCGTGGGCTCGGGGGCACCGACCCCCAACCACCCCCCCCTCTTTCCTCACCCACCTTGCACGGCCAGGACGGCGAGGGCGGAGAAGCAGAGACAAAGCAGGTCCTCCAGCGCCATGTAAGCCCCGCCGGGCGCCGGGAGCAGGGGCCGCCGCGGCCGCATCTAAGAGGGGAGCCCGCTCTCCCGCCGCCCCACCGCCATCTTGTGCGAGCGCCCCANGCTCCTCCCGCCCTCCCCGACAGCAGCGGGACCAACAGGTTGCTGCCAGCCCGCGGCGGGGGGAGCGGCCCCGTTTCCTGAGGGGGGGAAGCGGGGCCGGGCTGCCGCGGCAGGTGCGGGGCTCCTCCGCCGGGCCGGCAGCTCCCCAGGCTGGCAAACGTGAGGGGGGGGTATAAACATTTTATGTGCTTTTTCTTATTATTTTTTCCCCCTTCTTTTTAGTTGTTGGGGGTTTTTGGTGGGTTTTTTCCCCCTTTTTGCCGCAGGTGAGCGTGGAGAACAGCGCGCTGCCACCAGCAGCGTCTCTCCCCTCACGGTGCTCGGGGGGGGGGACACGCCTCTGCCAGCCCCGCTGTCCCCTCAGGGCTGCGGGGCCTCGCTGCGGTGTCCCACGCGTGGCCGCCCGCCGCGTCCCCTGACAGACGGACAGGCCCCTGTCCGTGGGGAGAAGGTGAGGCTGCCGCCCCACGCAGCCTGGCCGGGCTGCGGAGGCAAACAAGGCAGCGGTGACCATAATATCACCATTGGTTTGCAGTCCCGCTGGGGCCTGTTTTGAAGCACAACTCCTTCAGGTGTGTGTCACTCGTTGGGTTTTTCAGGCATCGGAGTCTAGCCTACGCTCCTCAGCCGTCTCTAAAAAAAAAGGAAATAAAATACATGGTGCAGCCTGTCTGCGCCCCATCGCTGCGGAGAGAGGCAGGACCCACCCGCCAGCCAAACCAAGTGGAAATGAGGCGGGGAGCTGAAGGGTGCTGAAAGATGGAGACCGCTGCCTCCCCAGCTTGGCTGGGTCCCAGGCACAAAGTCACGCTGCGTGTCTGCGCGTAAAGCCGCAGGTGCGGGTTGAGACCTGACGGCAAATGGCACCAAGACCTTCTTTTGGCAGCAGCGTCTGGCACCAAGCAGAAGGCAACCCCATCTGGAGCGGGCAGGAGGGTGTCTGTTTTGACCTCTGAAAGAAGAGGCTGCCCGGTGCACCGGGACGTTTTATCACAGCGGTGTGGAATGCAAAGAGGGCTCCAAGCTATGCAGAATATGAAAAAAAAAAAAGAGAAACCTTTTTAATCCAGACCCTCCTATTTATTAGCTTGTATAATGAACTATAAAAACCTCAAATGAAACCAGAAAGGCTGCATGGCTGGAAGCAGGTTTCCTGTGTGTATGAGTTATGCAAGTCTACGTTAGTACTTGGCACTATCAGCACAGACAAGCCCTGGGATCCAGCAGCCCCCTGCCCCGGACAGAGACGTGAGCATCGGGGCCCTCCCAGCTGGGTGGGCACTCACCACCTCGCTGGGGAGGAGGGGGTAATAAAGCAAATCCACCGACCCTATTCCTGCACCATCCATACACTTACCTCTCTGCGGAAAGAAAAGGAGATAGTAACAGCCACATTCCCCTCTGCACTACTCCAGCACGGAGCTAAAGATTAACAAACTCTCCTTTCTCTCTGGGCCTTCCCCACTTGCTCCTTTCTGTGTGAGGTGGTCTTAAAGGTGCTGTCAAATTGCTTTAACGAGGCCATAGAGCAATGACTCCTCATTGTGTCTGCCCGTGGTTTGCTTTTAGACACACCCCTTCCCTTTTTTCCTCAAATCCCCGACATTTCTCCCTCCCTTTAAGCAAGGAAACTTTTACCTAAAAGTCAGGCAAGTCTGGCGTAAGATAAATAATGAAAACTACTAGCAGTCTGCAAAATACTGCACGCTCTGGCTAACGACACCTGCCTGTGTTACGGCATGACCCAACTCCCTGCCAACAGGTCAGGGTTAGAAGCAGGCACTAGCCTAGAGATCAAAAGACGCAGGTCTAATTCTTGTCTTTGCTCCCTGACTGACATTACAGTGTTACTTGATTCCTCCATGGCACCTCTCTGTCTTCCTGCATCTCAGGGGGAACGGGAATTAAACCAGCATTTTGACAAACCCAAGCTTGCAAGAGACACATTCCTTGAATATCTATCCCTGGGGAAAAGAAAAAAAAAAATACTTAGCAAACAGCCCCTGAACTGTGAAAGTGCCAGTAACGTGACCCAGAGCACCAGCTCCTTTCGCACTGACAACACACATGCTCTGCGAGAGTAACACCAAGTCCCCTCCGTCCACCCCTCGCACCCGCATCGTCACAGACAAACTGCGCTGGTGACAACCAACGCTTCCGCAGGGCGACTCCTTCGCGACTTAAGCCAACGCTGGCTGACGCGTGCGTTCGCAGGAGCCGGTCCTGTGGCTGCAGGGAGGCGTTCCTGGTGTCACACCTCCCGGGTAGGCACTAGCTGCTTCAGCTGCCCGCAGGGATGCCCTGCGCTTCGTGAACCGACTTCTTGCAGCACTTACAGAGGAAGGAGAGCCTGGAGAAAGAACTGCTTTGTAGATTCAGGAAGGATCGGGTAACTCCCTGGCTGTAAGTCCCTAAAGAACAAAGTGTCAGCAGACCTGTGCCAACAGAAGGGACATTCCTTTCCCAGATAATGGCATTTCTGCCCCAATACTTAGGGCAAGCAAAAGCCTCCACTTATGAGCTGCAGACTCCGAGGAGTTTCTTTCTACCTTTCAATAGCTGCAAACCTCTAATACTTTGAGCTGAGAAAGTCAGTGGCAAAGAGCAGCAGCAGTAAGTGGCAGGTGTTTGTAGTCCAGCCTCTTGTTCCCCCTTTGGGAGACATTATTTCTGTGCTCCAGAAAAAAAAATCTTCGGTGAGTCAGGTATGTGGACAGTATATCGTACACGTCTCTTGGTTTGTATCAGATCCCAGCAAAGAGCTCGTTAGGGAAATCCAGCAAAAGCTGCTATAAATTTATCTAGCTCAGCAGGAGCTTCTCCCATGCAGCCAGTCTGTAGCCAAGGCGGGGATCCGTGTTTTTGAAAGGTTGGTATAGATGCAAGACGCCTTGAAGCATGGCAGCGTGAGTTACAGAGGTTTCTGAACCAGCATTTCTCCGGGCTTTTAATCCAAACCCACACTAAGCCCCTGTCCACTTCCAGCTGGCAGCTGTGGGATCCAGACTACCAGGATCCAGTTGTGCAAGACAGTAAACAAATGCAGGTGAAGACCAACGCCTGCTCCCCAGAACGATCCCCCAAAATAAAAGAAACCCAAAGAACAGGGAAAAGCCGTTTCACAGAGAAAGCAGAGAGGACCCAGAAGATTCACAGCATACTGCGTGTTTTTATTAAGTAGGCAGCACAGTATTAACCCAGTTCTAGGTTCAGTCTGAATGAAGGTGATAGCAATTTAAAGCAGAACAGCTATTTTAAAACTCATGATGAGTATGTTCTTACTCCAGGCAAAGGTTGCTTTATATTCTCTTAGCTTAATCCACTTTACACTGAAGAGGACTGTTTAAGTTTGGAATAGGCACTTTCTCTGAAGGCTGAGCATCCTCCCTCCGACCACTGATCAGGAACCGCAGCTCAAACACGAACCCCCACGCTGCCAAACCCTGTAGCTCTGAAGTTAGAGCACGTTGAAGCTTTTGTGGATACGCTTGTTCAAAAGCGCTTTCCTTCTAACTGAAAGCATCCCCCCGGGGGTCAGTGCCCTCCAGTTTGGCAGATAGCAAGTGCTGCCCGCAGCTACTCAGCCCCCATCTCGCAGGGGGTCAGTGCCTGAGACGTGTTTGGGACCGTGCTTAGGTTCTTTCTCTCCCAAGCAGGATTTAACCTCCCAGTCTCAAATACAGCCTTGCTCTGGTTTCTGACCATCTCTGACTCCAGACAGGTCTGCAACACTGAGGTTGACATTTTAGGATGGACTTAAGCTGCTCTAATTACCGGAAGAGTTGGCTGTTCTTTCCTTTGTGACGGCGCTAGTGCTTGAATGAGCCCAGAGCTGGACAGAGGAAGGATGATGGTGCTGAAAACTTAATTGGCAACAACAATAACAACAAAAACAGCCCCCTGCTCCAGGGCGTGTTAGAGTTAGTGCCAGCACAAGGAAAGCAATGGGAATATACAGACAGAGACACGAGGAAGCTTTCAACGGCAGCACAAAGCTGGATCAGCTCGACCTCCTTGCAAAACTGCAACCTCCATCTTCCCAGAAAAGGGGTCTCTCAGGGCCCTTTACCACCAGGACTCGCTTCGTTGCCAGACTTCTTCTGGTCTGGCAGCAACTTCGGTGCTAGAGGGAACGCTGACTTCCAGACGAGAAAAGTGACGGTAGCCTCCTGTTCTGTATGTGCAAGCAATGCCAAACAGGAGCAGCTGGTTGCACATAATAACATGCATTGTGTAAGTGAGCAACACAATAAGCAATTTGCTCAACAACCCAGGGACATCAGGACAATTCTGTATCACAGAGAAGAAAGAAAAGAAGAAAAAAACGTGTGATGACCAAACCCTAAGGGAGCCTCGGTATACTACACATTCATTTCATTACGCTTGCTCTTATAAATATTTATTACACAGCCTATCTCATCATTCTTCCAAGAATGGGTGTTGCGTTATTGTTACACCCAGGGAGGGCTTTCCCTCTTCCTCTGGTCCTGCTGCAGGCGGTCGGCAGTTGCCAAAGATAGATAGGGAGCAAGAGTCTGACATTAACTATGGAAAATGCTACTTAAAATGGGGCTCAGGGGGAGATATTGGCAGGTGCATTGTTAGGAGAAAAACGAATGGAAGAGGAAAAGACAGCAAGTAATGAGCTTCAGAAGCTTGTATTTAAAATAAGTTCATGGCAAAAGGGATTTCTGCAACGATGGGCCCTAGCCCTACAGCCAAAGCCTTGCACCCTGCAGAATCCAGGATGGGGGGAATTCTGATTTAGATGAGCACCAGGCTATGAAACAGCAGTGAGGCTAAGGTGTATTCTAAGCATCAACATCATCTGTCTGTCTACACACGGAAAGCTATCATGTTAATATAAGGTAAAAAAAAATCTAGCACTGATAAAGCTTTGCACATAGAACTTTGAGTGTTTGGGGGCTTTTTGTCTCTTCAATTTGTCTTGCTACCTGGATGTCCCCTGTGCCCTGCTCCTTGCTCTTACTGGCACTTGTCACCCAAGCGAGGCTTTGCAAAATCAAACGTTAACTTGCCTTACGCAGAGACACATCAGCCGGTTCATTACTCGAGCGACTTGGATTGGGTTACTGGAGGTCTGATTTAGAAACACATGCTGAGACAGTCCAGGCTGGGTAGATTTTAGATTAAATTAATCTGTTTCATTTAAGTTAGTCCCCTTTGCTGCCACGTGAGTCTTTTTTGTGTGTATTTGGTAACCAGCTTGTTCACCGTCAGCTATAATCGAATAAAGACCCACTGGAAACATCCTGATGTGTTATAAAGCAGTTGCATAAGAACATCACTGTCTCGTAAACATGCGTGACTATGAAAAATAATATTTGCTCATAAACAACATCTGTGGACTTCTCCCTACAGCAGTTACCAAGTACCAATAAAAGTTTTGATCCCTAAATAGTCTAAATTTTATATGCTGCTACAGTACCTACTAACTAAAGCTGGTTGTAGGCATAAGGAACACATGTAACATCAAGGAATACTGCACAGTCAGGGCTGCCTTCAGAAACACCCGTCAGGCTCCTTTGTAGTGGGTAATGTGTTCATGTGCGAAAACCAAGGATCTGTTCCGAAGTTTTATTGGCTCTACAGAGCTGGCTATAAAATGCCATGCTAGAAACGAAGCAGCCGAAGCAGAGAAACTGCCTGGTGCACATCATCATGCCACCCTCTTGTGGCTAACCCCAGAAAATAGAGCGACGAACACCCCAGGACGTGGTGTAAATGCCGCCGGGTTATTGTCGGAGTGCCTTGCTCCACGCTGATGAGCACGCTGCGTGTGCGAGCAGCACGGTCCGCCTTTTAGCTTGGCATCATTGAAGCTAGCTTAGGAGCAAAAGGGGAGGTTTGAATAAAACCATTCACTTTGGAAACTTTGGGATGTGGAGCTGATCTGAGAATGGGATTTCATTCCAGTCCAACACTCTGAAGTCTGTCTGCAGATGTTCATGGTGGACAGATGTTTGACTTCTATGTCTCTGGCTATACTCTACTCGGAAACTGGGACCATATACCTGCCTCCTGAGATAGTTTTAGCTATAAAATTCTGTCCTTTGCTAATATTTCACATGGAGAGAAAGTACCTGATGCTCTCATGCATTTCTATTCCTGCATCGAGAAGCCCTGTTGCCCTTTACCTTCCAGAGAGCCCCACAGATGGGCATCAGGAAGGCGGCTGGGCAGCTCTTGCACACCCATCTACATAAAAAGTTTTAACGCTGTTACTCAGAAATGGCCAGTTTGCACCCAAAGCAGATGCTGGCTTTCACAGCGTCCTTGGTGCCCTCATTGTATAACGCAGGCTATTCCCATCCGTCAGACAGTTCTGCAAACCTAAATAGATGATGTATTTATTTATGGATTACTGACCACAAGAAAGAGAAGCTTTGCACTATTGTCAACCTTACAGCATTCGGTCTGCTATAAATAATGCATCATTGTTCGGTGTTGGTTTATGGTTTAAGTTCCAATGAGCATTGTGGACCCGCAGACTCAGCAAAGACGAAGGCAGCACAGGGTATTAGTAAGAGAAATAGTACCATCTGACGAAGAGTATTAGAAAAACAAAGCAAAAATGTAATGTTCTCAGAGTTATTTTAATGTCAACTTCAGCAGCCAAAGACCTGCTTTTACCTCTGATGGAGAATCACGCAAATCTATGATTATCCTCTGATTTTCACTCTGCTTTCTCCCAATTGTAAGCTAATTCGATTTCAGATAAACACTAATTAACACAAGGGGTCACCGCCATGGCCAGCAGGCACCGTTGCAGCGTGGCATTCAAACACACTAAGAGATCAAAAGAGCCTCCGCTGCTTCCTTTGAACTACCCAATTAAAATTTTCACAAATAAAGCTATTGTTTTACGTCTGCTTCATCCAGGGAGGGGAGAGAGGGCAGAGAGCTGAGAGATCATCGCCTCTAATTGGGCTGTTTTCCCTCTCTTCTTACAGGTTTCCTCCGTGTGAGTTTTTTCTCCAGACCAGTAGAAGAAAAGGTTGTCCAGATCATTTGCGATGCAGCTATTACACTGCAAGCCTACAGCAGGCTGAAAGCAAAGCCGTGGGGAATCTGATTTCTCTCTTGTGAGCAAAAAGGGCATCAATGCCTTTCTTGGAAAGTTTGATTGATAGCCCTTAAGAAGGACTCATAAAATGTGTCTCTCTCTGGCTATTTAGGCAATTCCCTTTTGAAGATGAAGGAGAATATTAGATTAGTCCAACTGCTATAATAGCATTATCTCCTGCTTTTAAAGAAAACATATTTTATGGCATACGTACCCTAACGGAAACAACCTGTGGCTGCACAAGCCCTGGGCACAAGCTCTGCTGCTAAGCATGCTGTGGTCTCCTCGGAAGGGGTTTTCATCCAGCTTCTGGGGAACCGGTGCAGATATCAGACTTGTGCCACTGTCCCACGTGGGCCGCTTGTGGGCAACAGAGAAACCAAGGCTGGGGCGGACCACGGGGTCTGAATTCCACTCTTATCCATTGGGGAGCTCGCTTAAACTTGGGATTAAGGCAAATTAGCAGGAGCGTAGGGAGAAGGCTGCACGGCAGCTGTCTGGGCTGTACAGACAGGGAACATCAATCTTGAGAGCTGTCAGCCCAGAGCATTCTGGAAAAAACTAGATGGAAACACCGGTCAAGTATTTGGTATTATTCGCCTGGTAAAGATTTAGTAACCTCAACTCCGAGAAGCAGATGGATGCACCCCTGCGAGAACACACTGCAATGTATATCCCACAGGAGGGTGCATTCAGCCCTCTATAGAGGCAAGCCACAATAAAATCCCCACTACGATGATCCAGTACTCAGAAATCTCACCAGAGGATTCCCTCTTGCTGGGAAGGGAAATGCGGAGCGGGTATGTCTCGGATGGGGCACGTCAGCTTACCTCTGCATCAGCCTCCTCTGTTCGCTTGTCCTGGTCTGCTCGTTGGCAGCGCCCTGGGGAACAAGGCAGCTCGTGTCTGGCAGGGGCCGAGTCCCTTGGGCAAGGAAGAACGGATTAACTGATTATTCACTCCTGGAAAGAAATGTTATCTCCTCTCAACAGCACCGAAGGGAGAAAAAAATCAAGATAGTGACCGCGAAGGAGATCAGGCCGTGGCTTATGCTCACTAACGGCTTAAACTCACCTTCTGGGGAGTTCATTTATTGGTGCCAAAAGGTGAAAGAAGATCAAGACTCCCCAAAACCAGGGCAGTTGCTGTGAGTTTGTGAAGTTCAACTCCTCGCCTGGCGCTGAAGCTGTGGTGAGCTTTGCCTGGCTGCCAGGTCTCTGGGCAGAGCTGGAGAGCGGCTGTGTCGTGCCGGCCTTTGGCGCTGAGCCCCAGCAAGCGGCCAGTCTTTATGATATTTGGGAGATGCCTGGCTTTGCAGGTCTAGGTTCTTACCTTGCGCATTGTGCTGTTTTTTGGGTTGCGTCTTCTGCAGCTCCACTCTCGTACCATGATTCACCACCTGAGCTGATGTGACCCTCCGATGAAGAAGCTGTGTTACCGTAAAATACTCCTTTTCCCTGTAGTGTACTCCTGGATGCTGCAAAGAGTCCGTTGCTTGTCCCAGGATTTAATCAGATTAATTAAGCTGTACTTGTAGTAATTTAAATTACAAGTATCTGAGGGCTCAGCCAAATCACGTGATTTATGGGCCATATCAATCTAATTAATACCACCAACTCTTAAAATAAAAACCTAATAAAGGAGTTTATTATACAGATGTACGATTGACTTATTAGCTTTGGGTCTCTAGTGACATGGCTGATTTGATGGGAGTTTTATGTCCTTGTTGGGAAAAGGTCTTTTTTTTTTCCTTCCCACTTGCTGTATTTTTAAAAAGTATCTTCTGCAGGGCAGAGGGAGGGAGAAACAGCACAAGCTCAGTTATCAAAACACTAGCCAAGCCAAGAGGTCCCCAAAGTCTTGCTGTACACAAATTGTGTGGGTTTTATAACTGCAAGTGCCCACAGGAGAATAGTTTATCTGGCTTCTTGCAGGCAGAACCTGCCCTGGCCTGCGCGCTTACTGTTCAGCAGTCTGAAACAGTAGTTAGCCAGGGGATGGGAATGGAAGAGGAATGGGAAGAGATTTAAAAGCTTCTCAAAAGTAAATCTGTGGCAAAGCGTGCCGTTTGCAGGAAGGAGCCGGGCTGCTTTGGAAAGTGCCTCTGTGCTGCTCAGCAGGGTGACTCTGTCGGGCTGAGTGATGGGTGCCATCTGCAGCAGCTGGAAAGTCAAAGTGCCCTAAGATGTTGCTTGCACAGGGACAACTTAAAGATGCAAAAGCTACTCTTTGTCACACCGCCGTGTGGGCTTTCAAAATTTATTGGGGAGAAAAAACAAAAAAAAGTGGTTTTCTGCAGAGAGGCGATATGCTGCGGTGAGGCTGCACAGGAGGTGAAGCTGTACGGGAGACACCTCTAATCCACAGCCCAGGTGAAATGAAATGCAGAGCTAAAGGAGGAGGGAGAGCCACGCTCGCCCTGCCGTCACCCGGCCCCCAGCCCGCCGACTGCTCTCCCCATCGTCGCCCTTGGCAGCTCGGCTCTGTGTTGACTGGCTTTTCAGTGAGATGCTTTTGCTTCAGTCCTGGAGTTCACGCTCGATTTCCCCAGCTGTAAGATTGTTTCCCTTGCTTTATAAATCCCCCCCCGGAGCAAACAGCCGTGCGAGAGCCGCGCATTGGAAAAAGGAGCAGGCTCCATCCCTCTACCCTTTGCTTACAAAATAAGTTCTTCAGACGCGTTTGTCTCATTGTGTTCAGGATAACAACCTTCTCCAGCAAAGAAAAGGAAAGGAACTGGGAGGGCTTTCTAGGGGAGAAAATGGGGCAATTTATGGAATAATTACATAAAGACAACACCATCCTGTGTGTCTGTCGCTGTGATTTATTATAGTTACGCAGAAGATTGGCTGATTGGACCATAAAGGATGGCTGCAGGCAAACCTGAACCCCTTTGCTTTCCTGTTCGCCACTCCACACACACAAAACCAATGAATTAACTCAGTGACGCTTGTAACACACTTGGAGAAATGACCCCTCTTTGCTATTTTAAAGGAGGTGCCAGAGCAAAGGTGCTGTAACGAGCAGTTTATCGGCCACGGCCACATTTACTATTCCTGCTGCAAAGCCGCGGGCTGGCTGCTTACACAGGAAACCTCCGCAAACCCCACCACTGCCTTTGCTGATGTACGGCAGGGGCTGGGGGTAGGTTATTCCATTCCTGCCAGCGTTAGGTGGATCATTTCAAGGACTTTTTGCAGTAACCCCTGCCTCCTCTCTCTGGCTGTTACACTTTCTACATGCCCCCACTATTATACACCTTCTTTCCATTCACTGCCCCCAATTATCATTTTGCATTCGTCTACATCCAGCTGCATTTTCCATTTACCAGCTCACTCAGCTAAAACATCCTGATCCCTTTTATATCAGATCAGGTGGCTTCTACTGCTTTTCACACACCACTCTCGAGTCATTTGTATTTATGCTAAAAAAGAAAAGCATTTAGCAACCAAAGGCGCCGTTAGCTGAAGGAGGGGGGACTCTGGTTAGGCAGGGACCAGACAGGAGGAAACCTAAACTTCCAGCTCCAAGGGGGACACGATCTGGGTATTTTCATTCCTCTTCAAAGTTTAGGACTGTAAGTCACCCAGGGCTGGGAATTCACTCCTTCCAGAGATGTTTAATCAAGGGAAAACGCTTCCCCATGGTTTCTTTGTGCAACTACTGTTCGACAGCTCTGCCAGGTCTACACCACCACTTACCAACATCTTTTTTAGCAGCCCCCTGCTTGTAACGGAACAGCCTCTCTGGTCCAACAGCGTGTCTCCAGAGGAAGCTACGGGCTCACATCTTCCTTCATTTAAACCCTCAGCAACAGCTTGTAAAACTTTATCCCTTTGGTCCGTGGGCAACCCGTGGCGTATCCCACCCACGCGGCCCCGGAGCAGCCGCCCTTCAAAGGATGGGGCACAGAGCCGCACGACGGCGCGGAAAGCAGGAGGCAACGGTGGGACTTGGGAAAGAGGGTTGATCCTTAACTCTACGGCAGCCCACCACAGAGCTGGGTGAGTCTGAAGGTCCCCGTGTCCTTTGGCTTCCCTGCTGGCCAAGGGCAGCCGAGGCACGACCGTTTGCAGGATGAGGTCCCTCGGATTTATGCGGGTCATGTATCACAGCGGTACCTGGAACAGGCAGGCTAAAAATAAGCTGGAAGGCAAAACAGCAACAGCGTATGGAGAAAACAAGCCACAGGATGATTTACAGATGAGCAAACTCCCTGCCAAGCCCGGCAGGGAGGGTTATTCCTTACACTTTCCAAAACACAAACTCCTCTCCGATAATTCCTGCTCACCAGTTGTTAACCTACTGCTAATCTTGCTGCAAGCAATATTAGTTGTTGCTTCAGGCCGTGGGTTGATGATCACCACCTCCTACTAATGAAAAGAGTAGAAGAAACACTTCTTTTAGCTAAAGCAGAAGGAGAACCCGTCTTTATCCTTCCCGTCAGAGGAAAGTTCCTCGTGGCCACTGCGTGCAGAACAGCAGGCAGACCTCAGTGACCATAATTTGTAACAGTACAGCGGAATTACTTGTTTTATTTAAAAATGCATGAGCTGGAAGAGGAAAGAATTTGAAGCACAAATAGATTTTATTAAAAATAATTATATCCAGGAAGAGCGGGGATAGATTTTATCACAGCTGTGGTTCCAGGCAGCATTTTTGCACGTGGGCAGTGCCATTAAAGCAGGTCTCTTGTAAAGCGGTGTCTGCTGAATGTGCGGCGAGTTATCGCAGAGAAATTTTTGAATAAAAGCCTGAGCTAATCCAGGAACAGTGTTAAAAGGTGTAAAGTGGCTGAATGGCACGGAAATATTTAAATCTGCCCTTTGCTAAATGTTAATGGAAAAACTCTGAGTAATCCAACCAACCTCCTGCAGAAGAATCAGGTCTGGCCAATAAAAGGATGAGAAATGAAAACTAATTTTGTATAAAGATAAAAAGTAACTTTTACTTTACAGCTTGAAGCTGCACTGGAAACAGTTGGGTTTCTTTCCAACCTATATATATAAAAAAACACAAAACAAA
>VZTV01108243.1:565-13849 GCA_013400875.1 Anhinga rufa
CTTCCTAAGGAAACATAGCTTCTGTGATGGTGCAGTCAGTCTGCTTATCTTCTACTCCCCCCAGCTTTTAACAATTTTTAACTTCCTGGTCAGTTTTGGTCCAGTCTGTAAGCAAGTACAGTCTAGGGATCCTGTAGTTCCTGTAAGCTTCATGAGGAAAATGAAAAGCTGAATATAGAGTGAGAGAGACATGGAGGGACAGTGAGACAGAACTTGGCACTGCTCTGTGCTGTTTCACAGCACCTGGCCAGCCAGTGGTGCTGACGGGTACACCAGAGATAGGGGGAGAAAAAGTGGTTTACCATGGAAGCAGGATTTCAGCAAAAAAATAAGGACACAAATCTGTAGGAAACCAGATTTTCTTAGTTCTAAGCTAATAACTTATTGCAATACTATAGGAAATTTGGAAACAAATTCATTTCAATCGCAGGAGAAGAGTGTTGAAACTGTAATGATCTTTTAAACAATGCCTTTATAACAGCTCTACTTTCCTCCATTTTAACTATTCGCTCTCCTAAGTCCTCTTTCTTTTTCTCAAAATAAATGCAAATTTTTGGCTCTCTCTAGTCTCGGGCATCTGGTGGTGGTGCAAAATCCAATGATGAAGTTGTTCATGAAGTCACAGGTGACATCCTGAGCAAACTTCCTCCAAATTTTGACATTGAAGCAGCAATGAGAAGGTATCCAACCACTTATACTCAAAGCATGAATACTGTGCTTGTCCAAGAGATGGGACGCTTTAACAAGTTATTGGAGACAATACGGGACTCCTGTGTTAACATCCAGAAAGCAATAAAGGTGAGCTGAAGATAACCTTGAAAGGCATATACCTAGGACCTAGTCTCAATCTCTGAGCTATCAATGCAAGTACCTCACAGAACTGGCCCTGAAGTCTGATTCAGGTCAGTCGGTCAAACACTAAAGAATCCAGCCTCCAAACTGATTTATTGATTTGTATGGTAGAACTGATAGGAGTACGACATAATATAAAAGTACTATTGTACCTACTGTAGAGAAACCAAACCAAAAATATTTTAACTATAGATTTACTAGCAAATAAGGCAACCAGGAACTAGGTTCACATATGTTTTTTTGCCTCACTGGTGCTAAAGACTGAAGCGCCTCACACAGTCTCTTACAGGTGAAAATGGATCTCCTCAACACTTCAAACAGCAAATTACTAGCAGTAAGGATTCCAGTAACTGGGCCATCTTGTTTAGACTCTGCTCTTCCTAGAAGGGTTGGACTAGGTGATCCCTGAGGTCCCTTCCAACCTGTGATTCTGTAATATATCATGGTCTAAAGTTGATGTTTGTTCTCAGTAGGAATCAAAAACTACAGCTGTGCAAAATACAGAAAAAAGCAGAAAGAAAATCAGTTTACGTAATTTTTATTTATCCTATTATAGCCTAAGGCTGATGAGGAATTTAAAATACCAAAACCAAAAAAAACCCCAAAACTCACAAACACCACTCCTCCCTGTTAAAGCCAAACTACAAGCTGAAAAGTCTGCCACTTTAGAATAAAGCACTTGCAGTAATGTCACAGAGTTTTGAGGAAACTTTAAATAATAATAAAAAAGAGCACTTACAGTTAGTAAAACTTGGAAGTGCTCTGGGAAGATCATGTTTCTGAGGAAGGATGGCAAAGGAGAATTTTCCGGTATGGGCAGTTACCTCCAAAAGAGGCTGTGGACCTGGCCAATCTAGTGACAAACTGCCGGATCAGACAGAAGACTGTGGTAACTTTTTATGAAATCTGTTATGTCCATTATTCTTGTTTTCAGTGTTGCTCCTGCTTGACCTAGCTAGAAGTTTGTAACAACTGTTGGACAGAGCTCTATGCTGATTTTTAATCATTAAAGCAAGCCTGTTAGGCAAAGTATTTTGACATCTTCCTTTCCAAAATTTTTTTTAGGGGCTAGTAGTGATGTCTGCTGAACTAGAAGAAGTGGTAAACAGCATTCTGAAAGGCAGAATTCCAGGACTATGGATGAGTAAGTCTTACCCAAGCCTCAAGCCTCTGGGCAGCTATGTGACTGACTTCCTTAATAGACTGAAGTTCTTACAGGTGAGCACACCCCATTTATGCAGAGATGTTCTATGCTGCTTATTATTTTTGTCTGTTGATGTCAGGTGGCATCTCCACAAGTGAACACACACACACACACACATATTACTTCCACTGAATAACTGATAGCTAAAGCTCAGTTCGTTTGCGGATCTGTTTCATATAGCCCTTTGCTCATCACAGCATCTAATGAAGCGCTGCATTTTGCCATATACCCTACACCTCACAAAGAGAGCTGCAGTATGTCAGTAGAGCTGTATGACAGAATTGGCCTTCTGAGGTCAATTTACTAAGGGCCTCTTGAACTGCATATAGACCTGGGTGGCGGTAATGAAGTTAATTAAAATAGAACTTAGGAAAGTACTGTAGAGTTTCTTTTCCAGCGAGCAAACTTAAATTAGTAAAATGTTTTAACACAAAATCTTACATTGAAGTCAAATACCAAGCTTTCAGTAGAGTGCTGGAGAAGAAAGCTGAGTTAGGGACAATCAGTGGGGTCCCTTCACCTCTTAAGAGTGCAGATTCCCAAAACTGACTTTAAATGAGTAATACCTAGAGTCTCAGCACCATTCTGTGGCTTAGTAATCTCAATCAACTGAAGAAAACCAATCTCAGGTTGCCTACCCCATACCTGTTGTAAGAACAGGTCCCAAGATAGACAAAGATCTAGGAACAAAAATCATAAGCAAATTAAAAAAAATTCAAAAGAAGCATCCAGTTCCAGGTCTAGAAGGATATTCACAATATCTGCATTTCCAGAGAACCTCTATTTTATGTGTTTTGGACACACATCACCCAGTCAACGTACCTCACTCACTTCCATTTTAATCTACAGCAAGCCTGAGAGCAGTATGTGTGAAGAACAAAAGTGCCGTTTCTTGAACGGAATCTAGGACAGATATTAAACTTGTACAAATGGAAAACTGCCAATAGCTACGAGGATGATTTTTTTATTTATTTATTTCCTGGGAGGAAAACTACATAGTATTAGAGACAACTAGTTTACTTCTCTTCATTTTAATTCTCTGCAGCAGATAACTGTAGCAAAATTTTTTTCAGACATTATTCAAAACTTGTGTTTGCAACATTGAGAAAAAGGTCTTCTTGCATGCAGTAAATATTCACCATTGCGACTGACCTCACATACATTGCAACCAAATCCAATGAAATTTGGCATTTAAAAAAAATAATTTTTATACAGCCATCTCCACAGTATAAGCTAGTAAAAAACCCCAACCAACCAAAAAAAAAACCCCAAACAAACAAAAAACATGCTCCCCCTCCCCCAAATCAACATAAGCTTAATTAGGCCACATATCCTCCTCATGAGGAAATCGTCCCTCCTTGTCTTCATCTTGCTGTATACACTTACAACATGTGACTTTGGCCCTGGAAGGGAAATATTACCCTTTCAAAGAGAAAACAGCCTGCAAAAAATACCTGTCATGTGCACAGAGAAACCAAGGTGAATGCTGAACAGCCTTCAATAATGAGGGAGAGGAGGACTGAACACTCATTTGATGAACTTACAAGGTGATGCATGTTTAACAGACTTATTCAGACTAAGTCATTCACATATATATTTCCAGCCAATAGTGCTGGGATTTTGTGTGTGTGTTTGAGGGTAGGGGTTTGTGTGTGTGCTGTTTTGTTTTGGTTTTTTTTAAACAGAAGCTAGTGACATTTTAAACAAGTTGTTTAAAAAGACATGGCAGCCATCCAAAGTTCCACTGCTTACAGAAAAGGACAATCCTGATTTCACAGAGGGATAAATTACTTCTGATGTAATTCTAGAAGATAGTTGCTTTCCTAAATACTTAGAAAAAAATAAAAGGCAGGTTTTTTTCTTTTTTCCTCCCCTCTTTTGCTGCTGCAGCTGTGGTATGAAAATGGAAGTCCACCAGTCTTCTGGATTTCAGGATTCTTCTTCACTCAAGCATTCTTAACAGGTGCCCAGCAGAACTATGCCAGAAAATACACCATTCCAATAGACCTACTAGAATTTGACTATGAAGTGCTGGAAGATAAGGAATATCAAATTGCTCCTGAAGATGGTAAGTAAATGCATGACACAATTATCTGCCTTTGCTGATGTATTCAGAAGTTAACATTAATTTGAAGACTCAAGAGTTATGCAATTAAGTTAATGAATTCAGCTGGAAAGCATACGCAACTGCACGGCTCCCCGTGAGATGCACAGGAAGTGAAGAGGCAAAATACTATTTAAGTCCTTAAGAACCGCTGAGATTAGTTCACCTCCTGGATTAGCACGCAGATAGAAAGTAACACCAACATAGGACACTCCTTGCCCTGAACTTCCCACAACAGATCAAACTTTCAAGTGGAAATCTAGCTTGCCTTTTTCCCCCTTTATTTCATTCCATTAGCAAATATGTCTGAAGATGTATATTTTCCTAAGCCAAGGAAAACCCAACATTTAGTAGAGAAGTTGGGTATGCTACTTTAACTATCTCTAGAAAAATATCTTATGGATATGATCACAATGTGCAATAGGGGACCGCTCTAGCAGGGGAAACGCCCTATTTTTTTATCAAACCATTTTATTATATATTAACTTACCTTAGGTTCCGGTTGCAGATATGTTTGTTAGCTTGCCCTTCCTCAGAAAAAAAGGGCCAATCTGAACTGCTCTTATTACTCTTCTTAATACTTTTCTGAGGAAGATTGGAAGTTGTGTAAAAAGAAGGGCTTGGCTGGTTGCTTGGGAGAGACACATCCAGTCAGTTACAAGTAATTTTCTGCTGGGGCAGGTTTATTTTTTGTTTTAGAAGTTAGAGTTTTCAGTCTACAAAGCAAGAAGGTGCAAGTTCTATGAAAAACAGATGTTGCCATAATTTATTGTTTTCTTCTGAAGAGCTGATGGAATGACAGCTGTCATTCTGTCATGTCATTATGACACGTCAAAATAAAGATATTTCTGTTTTTAAACATTTAAATTTATTTTTTTTTTACTTCTTTAATTAACCACTTTAGAAGGGTATAAGCAAGTGGCAGTTTGAAACATAAGCAATGAAACAATGTGAAGACTAACTAGTGAAAGACTGCTTATATGATCAAATCTCCAAGTCTGGAAACATTAAAGCTGACACTGGGTTGTACATACAGAAAACTTTATTATAATGACAACTGTAAAAATAGTGTCCTGTACTTTAGAATAATTTTTAACTTCTGTCAAACAAAAAGCCTGGATACACTATGATATCATTAGACATTGTAACTTTATAGGTCTTTATGGAATTGTAATCATAATAAATTGTAATGCAGTATTAGACTGTGTTATACTCAAAGTTATTTGATCATCACTGGGAATACAGAAAATTGACAAAAAGTTCCCATACAATCAGCTGACAGTTAGCAATGTGCGCCCTCAGTAAGTTTGCAGACAACACCAAGTTGGGCAGGAGTGTCGATCTGTACAAGGGTAGGAAGGCTCTGCAGAGGGATCTGGACAGGCTGCATCGATGGGCCAAGGCCAACTGTATGAGGTTTAACAAGGCCACATGCCGGGTCTTGCACTTGGGCCAAAACAACCCCATGCAACGCTACAGGCTTGGGGAAGAGTGGCTGGAAAGCTGGCCAGTGGAGAAGGCCCTGGGGGTGCTGTTTGACAGCCGGCTGAACATGAGCCAGCAGTGTGCCCAGGTGGCCAAGAAGGCCAACAGCATCCTGGCTTGTATCAGGAATAGTGTGGCCAGCAGGAGCAGGGCAGGGATCGTGCCCCTNCCAAAAGGACAAGAGGAAATGGCCTGAAGTAACACCAGGGGAAGTTTACATTGAATAGTAGGAAAAATTTCTTTACCAAAAGGGTTGTCAGGCACTGGAACAGGCTGCCCAGAGAGGTGGTGGAGTCACCATCCCTGGAGGTGTTTAAGACATGTAGATGTGGTGCTTAGAGACATGGTTTAGTGGCGGACTTGGCAGTACCAGGTTATTGGTTGGACTTGATCGTGAAGGTCTTTTTCAACCTAAACAATTCTATGATGCTATGAAAGGGTGTTGCACTAGCTAAATTTTCATTTTTTGCATCATATGGTATCTTTTCCAACTGATTCAGGGGTCTACATCCAGGGATTGTTCTTGGATGGAGCACGCTGGAACAGGCAAACTAAGAAGCTGGCAGAATCTCATCCAAAAATCCTCTATGATACAGTACCTGTGGTCAGTATCTTTTGTTCAGTGACATTTTTATAGTATTACATAGCAACATATATTGTATAATTAATACTCTTAAGTTCTAGTCTTGAAGGAAGTAACAGGGTAATTCTTTAAAAAAAATAATTGAAATGTTGTGTGTTGAAATAAAAATTAAGTGTCTGAAAGGAGCTGAAAAGCCTCTGCTAATAATGACAGTAAGTTTGGTGTTGCATGCTTTGGGAGAGGAAGCAATCTGATACGAAAGAGGAAACAAGAAACAGCTTCTCAGGGCTATCTGTTAGAAAGCAACAAAACAAAAACCCAACAATGTCAAAATACTTTGGCCAAGCCAAGACTGTTCCCCCCCACCTTTCTTTTTAACTGAGATGAAAAGGATTAATTTTATTCTTTACTGCAGATATGGCTAAAGCCGTGTAGGAGAGCAGACATTCCACAGCGACCAAGTTACCTGGCCCCAGTGTACAAGACCAGCGAGAGAAGAGGGATCCTGTCTACTACAGGCCATTCCACCAACTTTGTCATCGCAATGACTCTCCCTTCAGACAAACCGCAAGAACACTGGATCAGACGGGGTGTGGCGTTATTATGTCAGCTTAACTCATAAACCTATCACAATTTATGGAGGTAGGTGCATTTTCCAGATCAGTCCTGAAATGCCACATAAAAAGAGAAATCAAAATGAGTTTGTTTTACAGTGTTAAATTTGTGCCTTTCACAAGATTTGAACAAAATACTAAAATACAAAGGTGCACAAGAAAACCTTATAAAAGCCAACAAAAATATCTGCTCCTTGAATAATTTTATTTTCTGAAGGCTCCTTATTTATAAGGAACATACATAAAATGAATACAACACTGTTGACAATGAACAAAACAGCATTTGATCATTTCCAGCTTTATAAAATTTTAAAAAATGACTTAGTTATAACAAAAAGACTGATAGCTCAGCAAGTTATCTTATAGGACCATAATCACATTTTAAACCATAGACTCAATTGTTAACGGGAGGGGGAAAAAATAATAAAAAAAAATAATCACACTGCATCTAGCAACTACAATATTTTCTAAGCATAATCACAGCGGATTGAGTGCAATGTGATCTACATCAAAATTCATATGGGATGTCACACAGTGACAGCATTGTAATATACAAGTAACATTTATGCCCCCCAACAAATACAAGTTAAGTGAGACTCTGGATTCAAGCAGAATGGAATGTTGAAGCCAAGTGGAAATGTAGTGGAATTCAGATTGTCTGTAACATGACTCAAAAGTGTACATGAGAATCATTTGGAATTCAATACTGGTGGAAACACAGAGAAGAAGTCACAGCTGTTACACTGCTCTTCAGAACTCGTAATAAATACTACAAAATAAAAGAAAACAACCCATATTTAATGAAAAATACAGTACCTACCTTCAAGGACCATGTTTTTTCCCTTGTCTGAAGATGGTCTCGGAAGGAAGTTAACTATTTTCCTACAGAGGCAGTGTATTGAGCTACAACCATAGTCCAACTAATACAAAAGTAAATATACTACCTGAAATATAGAAATCTTCATTTGAAAAGAATTAAAAGAAATAAACTTTAAAAAATGATTTGACAAAATATCAGTTCAGCCACATAATGACCCCCTTAATTCTATTGAGTATAACAGAAAAGGAGAAGTAAGGGTCAGTTTAATACATAAGAAACATAGGTTGTTTAAACTTAAACTTTAAACTAGATCCTTAGAAGGTATCCAGTGAGTTAAATCTCTCTGAAATTGGTACTCAGTGACTTAAAATGGGCACTATGAAAAAATGTCACCCAGGATCTTTGCACTGCAGAAATTCAGTAATCTGAAGCTAACAACAGTGTGTTTGCTAATTAGGGTCCAACAGTAAACGTGTTTAAAGAAGAAGAAAAGAAAACCGGAGTTCAGAGCATCAAATGGCTGCATGCCTGAACTCTGGGTGGGCTTTTGGCTTCTTCACTGAAGAAACTGAGCCCTTCTTTGAAACGGACCCTTAATACTGTTTCTTGATACTGCATTAGGAAGAAATACTGGCAAGAACCAACCAATATCTTTAAAATACATGAGCTGGTCTCAGTAGAAACTAAATTGACCAATGAAGCTTCGAAAAATAAAGGGCCACAGAAAACACACATTAAATTGAAATGGAATGAAGATACCAACTGGCTCTCATTAAAGGCGTTAGGATCAGTGTTTTTAGCAGCTACACTGGCACCAAGCAGACCGAAACAGAACTTACGTCACGTAGTCAAAATACAGCTTTTACCTGGCATACACATAAAAGAAGACAAACTGTATGTTTTAAAAAAGGCTACTACCATGCTTAGGACTGGTACTACAGAATCAACTTGCACTCCCCACAAACTTACAATTTTTTTTTTTTAAGGAGATGGGTACAAGAAGAACTAACTCATGTCTGGCAATATAAGCCTATCAGCACAATCTGATCTAGGACAGCTGATCCCAGCAAGTTAAGGCCCAAATTTTCAGTCTATCTTTCCAAATTACACATACCACGGATCTATCACATCTGCTTTTTTATAATCTAATTTAAATACCAAAAATGTAAAAAAATATCATAGAAATGAACTCCTTTATGCTGGAAGTAGAAATCTTACGTACTCTCTACTGCCAGAAATGGCTGGTGCTACAATGTCTGATATCAAGGCATTGTAGAAACAGATTTTGATCTGATAATACAGTATGGTAAATAACCTACCAGTACTACAGACACAGAGCATAATTTGACCTTTGTGCCCAGGTTCAGTAACTAGCATCTTGCACTTTGGATTGTTTTAACATGAAGAGGAGAAAACATTCCAAGATAATTGTTAAAAAAATGGAGAAATTCCCATATGGATTCTCTGTTAAAAGAGTTTGCACAAATTCACAGCCACAATTCTTCAGTAGTTTATGCTGCAAGTGGCACACAACACATGTTTAGCATCTGTAAAAAAGAACCAGAAATAGCTCAATAACTCCAGCATCAGGGATTTCCCCAAGCTAACACTAATTCTACTGCATTTTGCATTTTCTTACTAATATCAAGGAACAAACATCAAATAAATCTTAGTCAGGAAAACAAGGTCAAACTGATCCTCAACAGAACATAGCACTTTGCAGCGTATATTGCAACAGCCTGCCTTCTTACACATGAAGTTTATCATGATGGAGTGCAGCTTAACACATAGTCTAAGAATTTAAACAGTGTTTAGGTTTTGGGTTTCTTTTTTAAAATTTAAACTGGCACAGTGGTTTCCAGTCTTGTGCTGTTGTAAGATTTAGTACTTCAAGTCACCGCTATGCAGAAGAATCAGCACAGAATGAATATATATAGATATACATGTACATATGCACATATATAAATACATGCATGCACATCCCTCTCTATATCTATCTCAATATATATCTATACATACATATAGATATATAGATATATGCACTGCTTAAGACTTATGTGGCACTAAAGGCTTACTCAGGTTCCTTGCAGAGGTATGAATTTCAGCTGTAACATTTTCTGGGTTCTGTTCAGATGTACTAATGAAATGGTATTTTCCCAAATGGATGGGTCATTCACTGCACTTTTTCTTTCTTAAGCAAGCAGTGCTTCCTAGGTAGTACACTGAACTTGGCATTTATTTCTTTTATTTAGTATTTCCTAATTGCCGATCACTTGAGTTTAGAAGATGCACTGGGTAATCTCATCTGATTTGAATTAGAAAATAAGCAGTAGTTAATCTACACAGAAATGAATCTACTGTACTTGTGTAAGCAGTGCAAGCCACTGCTTTTCCTCTGAGCAATGTGCATACAGTGAAACAGTGCAGACTCAAAGCCATACAGTAACGTTATTGTAACCACAGTGATTACCAGAATTAGGTCAAAACTGGATGTCAAGCACAATTTTATCTTCATAGAGGGCAATCACCAGCATGATGGCAAATCCAAGAAGCAGGCCTAGATTCTGAAGAATGAACTGCCCCACGGGACAATAACCGTGCTCTTCGTTATCTCCATCTCCATGAAGCATTTCTGGAAGCTAAAAGGAAAAACATGTTAGAAAGTTATTTAACCTCTATTCTATTTATACGCAGACAAGTTTAAAAGACGATATTGTCAAGAATAAACACTCCAGGATTCAGTTATAAAAACAATACACGAAGCTAAAACTGTACCTAACCACTACAGTTGATAAAAATATGATCACATCATGTATTTACAAAACAAACTAAAAATGCCTTTCCTTTTGTCTTTTTTTTTTCTTAAGCTTTTACTGGATCACACATCTACTTGAACTTTAAGCTCCTCAAGATAAGGACCAGCCCAGCATTCTTCAAGTTCTGCTCTTTGGAGTTCTTTACTCAGTTAAAATTGCCATGCTTAAATGAACATAATAAAAAGCTTTGACTATTGCTACAGTTATTACATTGCTATAAATATACCCTTATAATGACTTTGCTGATTAACTTAGCCTTTCATTTGTCATGTTATATGCTTACATATATTCACATACATTTCCCTTTTAAATATGGGAACAATAGCTACAAGTAATTAAAGAGAAATCCTACGTGAACCTGAAAGCCACCCATACAGAAGAGGAATAACTGCAAATGTTTTACAAATAGGTTCAAGAAAGCATGAGGTAAATGAAGGAATTCCTTCAAGACACACTTAGTACAGAAAAACCTAATGCAGAACAAAATGGAAACTTCAGGTAGTACACAGCCCAAGTCTCTACTTATTGCTCTTCATTAGACAGGCGAGAATAGTTTTGGTTATTCCGAGTACCTGAATACTGCACAACAGACAATGACAAATTATCAGAGCATCAATTCTGCTGAAACCCCAAATATAATATATTACCCATCTGCTCTTGTATTACTGTATTTCAAAAAGATACATAAAGCTGACAATTAATTTGACCCACTGAGTATTTAAATATAAAAAAAATATACTGGTGTGAAAAATGTTTATCACCTATACAGTAGACCAGGCAGCTTAACAGCAAGCACTCCACCAAATTACAAAGTACTATTAAGTCGTTAAGAGTAAGTGGCATCTGTTACAAAGCCTAGGAAGAACACAGTGCTCGGTCTCCATAACTTCCAAGATTTCCAGTCATGGACATGAAAGGGGGGAGTACGATGAGTAGAAGTGGAAGTCTTAGCTATGGCTAGTGACAGCTGCCATATATCCCCCCAAAACCGTGGAGCTGAACAGCAAGTAAAAGACCCCTCTTTAAGACAGGAAAAAGGGTTATTTAATAGTAACCATACTATGGGCACGCTTCCCATCACTGTCTTCAGAGTACTATTTATTTTTTGCTGTTGCCCTATCTGAAGAGGCGTGCTTGTGCTCCTCTTTCCTGTATGCAGAGCCTGAGTATGCAGGCAGGGCAGGCCAGTGCCACTTTGCGCTCCCTCGGCTGCAGAATCCCAGTGAAGAAAGGGTCCNAAGGGTCCTGGAAAGAGGCTGAGAGGGAAGGAGGAAGGTGGCAGAACACTGTGCACTGCAAGAACTTGTTACTGGCAAAATCCCTCCTTCCATCTTTGAGATATAGCCCACACATACATTAGCACTATAGGATAGGAACCTTTTGCATATTCGTGTTTACCTGGAGACAAATCTCCTTGAAGTACCTCATTTGAATAGGGACTGCCCAACTGCTCTACACAGAACTGCTTCAGCTCTGATGTCTCTGCAATGCTGCAGTAGCTAAAGGCGGTATAAAGCGACCCTCAGGGAGCAGCCTGGCAGGCATGAAGAAGCAATTCTTCAGAGAAGCCACAGCTGTTTTTTGAGATCTGGTGGAACATGCTCTGGATGAAAAAAAAAAAGGCTTCACCTCTGCATTACTATAATGGGCTTTAACACTGCCGGTTATCTACTTTGACAGCATGTCTGAAGATTACTAAACTTTTTGCTTTATTAGCTACTGATGTGAGCAATTTCAGGGACCATATAAAGAGTCTGGGCCTGTCAATAGGAAAAAAACCCAAACAAACAACACCCTCTCGAAGTTGAAAGCTTATAGTTTCAGCCCTAGAGATATAAGGAATGAAAAATATAAGAGATAAATTTATTTTCCAGTAAGATATTATTGCAGTTGGACTGGGAAGGAATACAGGAAAATTCAATGTACTCATTCAAACCAAACCAGCAGTGTCAAGATGGAGGATATTATGATTATTCTTCTGATAGTTATAACCAGATGCAATGTCACAAGAATCATGAAAAGCCTGAACAATTTAGGAAGGCCTGATTTTAGGTTCTCCTGGAGAAGAGTATCCTTACCATTAGAAAACCTAACCAGATGAACTTCAGGACAATCAGATGCAAAAATACCAAAAGGTCCATTCTCAATGGGCTGGTGTAAGGAACAGATAGAAAAATGCACCTGTGTGACCCTCTGTCAAGCTAGGGAGGGATCAAAATCTGTGATCAGATAACAAGAAAATAAGGTCTTTGAGGGGGAGGCAGATGATGGGAACATCAAGACGAAAATCTGCTGCAGTTTCAAGTGTGTCTTGCAGAATGTTTCCTGCTCTTGTGTAGTCAGACCACTGGGCTTTGACTTTGGTTGCTACTACGATGACTGAGGAAAAGGACAAGCAATAGAAGAATGAAAATACTGCTTTCCTTTATACACGATGTCTTCAGTCAAAATAAGTACAGCAGATAAATATCAGCCACAGGACTTTTAAGCAAGTGATATTTCAGTAATTATAGGCTACTGTAGAACATCTAAAGTTGCATGAAGGATCACTCTCAACCATACAGATGCTCTATTTAGCAAGCCCTGAAAAGGATTAATTTATCTTATAATAGATATAATAAGAGTATATTTACAAATGGAAGTTCTCTATAATGAAGTGAAATATCCCATGGGGTGATGGCCAGTGCTTGGCCTCCATGAGTCCTAGTCATAAAAGACCTAAAGGCAATCAGGACTGAATGAGGCGAAGGGCACGGGAGCAGCCTCCACCACTGTGTCCCGCCCTGAGCTGTGCTCAAGCCCCCAT
>VZTV01108246.1:5106-16662 GCA_013400875.1 Anhinga rufa
ATTTTGAGAAAGGGGTTTAATTTAAAAAATAGAAGGAATTCTAGAGAAGTGCACTAGCAGTGACTAGCTGTGTATGCATGAGAAGTAACAGGCCCATGACAGAGTGACTGAGGGCACAAGGACAGACAGACCAACAGGCGCAGGGACCGATGGCTGCAGGAATTGATGTCTGACAACAGGAGCCAGCAGAAGCTGTCCATGACAGCAGTGATGCACAACCTTATTTGCAATGAGACAAGCACATGAGGGAGCACTGTGAAAACTGCTGACCCACATGCATGAATTGTTTGCTGGGTCAAACACAGTGTCAACAATGACAATTATATTAAATTATTATTGTTGTTGTTTGTCTTGCAATTATTCACTCCTCCTTCTCTTTCTTAATACTACAAATTAAGTTATGTGCCCAGAGTATGCTTCACATTGTCAGAAAAGACCTCAGCAAAAGATGTCCCAGCCTCGCCCACATGTTAAGGCACTGGGCTTCTAACTGGCAGTGGACTCAAAGCTATTCATTTCACAATACTGCACAGACAGGACTGTTTGTTTCTTATCATAGCTAAGAAATGGTAGCTAGCAGACACCAAAATCCTAGTAAAGAAAAGGCACAGGTTATGACTTTCATACATTAATAGCTAATAATTAATGAGTGAGCAAAGCATACAAGTTTTCACCCATGGACAGATGTTTACTACAGATCGGGTTTCTGTTAAGAGAAACTAATTGTTTAAGTAAAGTTAGATAATTCATACCAGTCAGTGCATGGCAAGAAGGAACCTCTTCTCCTGGTGAGGATATTACCTGAGAATGAACAATATTTAACCCACATCTTTATAAAAAATATATGCATTTCAACCATTGCTACTCTTGTCAGTTTTGACTGATATACATTAAAATCCCAGGGAAAACAACACAACAGTAGCATTCTAGTTCTCCCCAACAACAACAACAAAATAAAACACAAACAAACAAAAAAATAGAACAAATTTAAATAAAAGAAAACAAAACAGAGCCACTTTTAGCAAGAAAGATAATGTCTAAGAAGTTGATACAAGGAAAAGTGATATGCTTAAAGATAAGAGCAGGTTACTTAAATTCACTACATTCGTATGCAAACGTAACTTTACTATAAAATCTTAAAAGGCAGAAAGCCCAAACCTGAGAATTGCAGAGAAAGGGATATAATTTGTAAACAAGAAAGCTAGGATGATCAGCAAAGGTTGTTATAGTTTCTTTTTTTTTTTAACATCTTCGGTACTCTTATTTGCTGGTTTATTTGATTTTAAAGTATACAGATTATGGTAATTTTATATGCCAGTGTCCTATTTAAAGGTAACTTTCTCTTCCATTTATACAAAACATTAAAGCACAATTGGCTTGAATTCAATGACACTGTCATACTTTAAATTGATGGCAATGTCTCAAATGTGGTTTTGGAGACTGTTACCCACTGAATGTGAATACCAAAAAAAATAACCTGGTTTTATGGTTTTGTGATTTTATGCAAAACAGTCCAGCTGAGTTGCTAGATTAAAGATAAAATAATTTGTTTTAAAATTGCATTTTAAAAAAGCAAATACAATTTTCAGTCCTATGATATTAAAATGTTCCAGCCTATACAACTCCTACTGCCTACTTTCAAAAAATTCCCTTGTTCTGAAGTCAGTTCAGTGGCTATTAGAAGTAGTCACTGATGTAAATTCCATCTTGTTTATTAAAACATTTTGAACAAAGCATCAATTGTCTGGAGCTTATAAAAAAAGCTAAAACCTATAAAATGTTGGCATCACTACTATTTGGGGCATGAGAACGACATGCATATAAATCATATTTTATTGGCACAGTCTTTTATACATAGAAAGAAGGCTTTGCTGAAAATGGAATTCATCGATGTACTGTAATTCCCATCTTTTATAGATTTTTTTTTTTAAGTATTCTGAATTGGGAAAAAATCTGAAGCAAATTTTAGGCTACAGTAGGAATCAGGGGCACAAGAAGTCTTTTACAACATGGGTTAGCTATGGTAGAGGGGAGAATTAATATACAAGCAGGCAGAGTTTGGGGAAATCAGGATGGATGCAAAGACCTCAGTGTGAAGCTTTGGGAGAGAGTCATTTTTGTAGCTGATGTCTCGCCATACAATCTCAGCCACATCTGTATTCGCCCTGAGGACAGTAGTCTCCATTTTGTAGGAGAGAGTCCTACTATCACCATTTAGGAGAGGCAACAGTTTGCTAAAGGCTTTCACAGGAGGACTCCTTCCCTTCCTGCCCATCATAAGGTGGGTGAAAGAGGCCTTTTATGCAACAGATTTGCATCTTAACAGAAGGGGATTCTTTTTCTCTGGTGACATTTGGGCAAACCTTGATCCACAGCCACTCTAGCAAGGAGCAATCACCTGCCAGTGCTTGGCTAAGCATGTGAAGCCACCCTTGTGCCTCACACACCACTGCTTTGCTTGATCAACAGCTGGTGGAAAATAAGAAACTTCTCTCCTGGTCAAGGCCCAGATGAGATGTCATCCAGACCAGGTCTACCTCTCTACATGCACACTGAACAAGGCTTGGCAGTGTCTTTTTTTTTTTTAAATGGCATCCCATTGGGAAATAAGTGTTCAGGTCTCACTGCGGGAAGTGATCTAATTCTCTTGGATTTTATGAGTAGCCCGTTCTTAGCAACAGGAAGATTTTGACAGTGTTGGTCCACCTAATCATTCTAAGTATCCTTTGTTTAAAATATCTGATTTTAAAAGTTTTACCTCTGTTAGAACCTGTAGGATATCCACAGTACCCTAGACTCAGAATCACTTTCTCTGGATGGTGATAAATCCACTGCACAAACTACACAGGATCATTCAAGTCCTGAGAACGAAGCACCCCATACTTGTATTGCTCCAGTTCTAGATAACTAAAATGTCACTGAAGTTACACCAGGGTAAAACAAGAGAAACAGCAGTGAACCAGCCCAAGAATTCTCCCAGATAATTCTTTAATTTTTCTTTTCCAGTGGCAAAATCATTGGTAGCCACCACGGATGCCTGGTGTAATTAGCTTTGAAGTTCTGTACTGAAGAGCAGACTCTCTAGCAATCAAGGCAATATTCTGTTAAATCATTGTCGTGGTTTAGCCCCAGTCAGCAACTAAACACCACACAGCCGCTCGCTCACTCCCCCGACCCCTGTGGGATGGAGGAGAGAATTGGGAGGGCAAAAGTAAGAAAACTCGTGGTTAAGATAAGAAGATTTTAATAATTAAAATAAAGCAGTACTACTGCTACTACTAATAATAATAATATAATGAAAAGGAAAAATAATGAGAGAGAGAGGTGAAACCTCAGGAGGAGGAAAAAAACCAACCCAAACAAGTTATGCAACCGCTCACCACCCACTGACCGATGCTGCTGGTCCCCGAGACACAGTTGCTGCCTCCCCTGGCCAACTCCCCCCCAGTTAATATACTGGGCATGGCATCATATGATATGGAATATCCCTTTGGTCATTTTGGACCAGCTCCCTTGGCTGTGCCCCCTCCCCTCCCGGCTTCTTGGGCACCTGGCAGAGCATGAGAGGCTGGAAAAGTCCTTGACTAGTTCAGCACTACCTAGCAACAACTGAAACACCAGTGTGTTATCAGTATTATTCTCATACTAAGTCCAAAACACAGCACTGCACCAGCTACAGTGAAGAAAATTAACTCTATCCCAGCTAAAACCATGTCAGTCATTCTACTGGACTGCAGAGCTTGTGGGTGGCTTTCTCCCAAGTGAAAAATGTGGCAATGCCACAAGACTAAGTCTTGTGGAATTTTAGTAACAGTGACAAAATTTGCTGTTGGCACCTGAATCTTTAGAAACACTAAGCAAATTAAACAATCAAGCCTCAGTCCTGCAGCTCTTCTCCTCATATGATGGTTATTAAAATACATGTGATGAAGAGCTTCATGAATGGATTTCAGAATTTTCAAGCAAAATGCCTAAAATCAGGTTCATAAATCCACATCTGAATTTTTAAAAAAGTTTATGCTCATTTTCCAATTTTCTTAAGCTTCTGAAAATTGCAAATGCTAGAGCTTTTGGAAAAAAAATTCAGACCAATTTATATATGGTCTTTAATCTGAATTAGGATCTGCACTAAGACCATTTTCTAGAATCGTCTGTCGTAGGCGTCAGGACTAGTCCTGTGAAAGCTAAAGGAGGTATGGTCTGGCAGTGCCTGATGTGTTCTGACTCGATCCTTGTTCTCTGGAGCTAAAATACCACAGGAGAGCTGATTAAGATGATGTACACATGGCTAACGAGGATGACTTTTATTCTATCAAGTTTGGAAACTTGGCCCACAGACTGACATGGGATATTCCCACTGGAAACATACTATTACCATTCATCTTAACAAAGCGGTCCATCACTGATCATGTGACATATCTCTTTCAAAACCCTGCCTATACTAAATAATTTCACCTTCAAAAGTCAAGGAAAAACTAAATGTAGGAGATCAGAAAACTATGAAGAAAGGCTAGCAAAATCACAGCCATTTTAACAAGAACTTGGCAACTTGTGTAAGTTAGAGTGACTGCACACATGTGTAAGTCGTGCCAGCTTGTCTGCACACACAGCATGTAATATCCACATCCAGAAATGTTGTGTTCCAGCCAAAGGATTCTTCATTTAAAGTAGACAATGAATGAGTTGCCCAGTTCTGCTTGCGGTTGTCTTCTCTAGTGTTCGAGCATATTTTTAAGCCAGAGGATCTGTTTAGGAGAGCCAAAACTATGTATACTAATGGCAGTTACAGAAATGGGTGTGAGAGAGCTAGACAGCCTGATGGCTTGAAAAAAAAGGGAGCATGGAGACAGAAAAGAGACATATCAGGACAAGGACTTGTGCTTGTATTAGAATAACGTGTGCGTCAGGGAATGTGCAATTCAGTCACACTGTCCTCTACTGGCTAAGTCCAGATCACTGAAAACATTGACGTATTCATGCTGTTTTCATTCTTTGGTGCCCAGTTTAAGGCATTTCAACAGAATCATACTTTCAAACAGCCCATCTCCTTCACCTCATCTCTCTCTGCCCTCAATACTTTTAAAACCCAAGAAAGCAGAATATTTATGACAGTCAAAGCTTCATGATGTTTACTCTCCAGCTCTTGTCTTTAAGACCTCTGTCAGAGGCGAGGAAGAGTTTTGATGGGGAATTTCAATCAATTTAATTTATTGCCAATTGAAACTTTTAATTACTGATTCTGATATTTAAAAAAAAGTAAAACCACTTAGGGAAAAACACCTCAGCTCCCCGCCATATACCTCTCTTCCCCTCTTTCTGGTCTCCAATCTCCTTGCTGTGGGCTGTACTCAGTCCCTTTGGGGAAGCGAGGGATGGTGCAGGAGATGGGGGTCAGCAGCTGGTGGCTGCTTTTCTTTTTCCACTCCTTGGATTGTACTCAGTTGCCCCAGGGTGGGTTCCTCCACCAGCTGCCAACTCAATAAAGTCAAGCCTCCTCCTCTCTGTCTCTGCTGAGGTGGTTTTTTTTTCCTCTGGCCCCTCCTCAAGATCCTGTTTTGCTCGAGCATTTCTCCTGCTCTGCCACCTCTCCTCTCTCCTCCTGCTCTGATGTGGTCTTTCTCCTCTTCCTCTGGTGATATTGTCTCTTTTTCTCAGTGTTTACCACCCTTTCTTAAACACGTTTTCACAGAGGTGCCAGACATTCCTCCAATCAGTTCAGCATTGCAGGCGGAGCTGGCTGCAACTGGCACAGGGTGGTCTGTGACCTCCTCCCAAAGAGACCACCCCACAGCCACACTGCTGCAAAACCCTGCCAATTCTGCCCAATACACACCTCAAGACCCCCTTGATAATCAAAAATATTCTTGCCAACTTCTAGTTCCACATTTTCTCCAATCTGGGCATTTTTTTCCCTCACAAAATCCTTTGCATTTCTGGGTATGAATATTTCTGGTATCTTTGCAAAGGTCAGTCTGATGACACCTGAGATAAGGAATCTAAATGAAAGCAGGCTTTTCTGCAGCTGTCCCGTGCACGTCCCCTGGGCATGCTGCTCTGGAGGACTTCAGCTTGCAAGCTGACTGCTCTGTGCTCTGCGTGGCTCCCACGGACACCAATAACCTGTATGCTCCTTTCAGGTTCTGGACGACAGCTGAGACCAGCTGAGCCTCCGGGAGATGCTGATGCTGATGCAGATGCAGAGGATGAAGATTCTGTGAGTTTTTTTAGAGTTGGGGTTTTTTTTTTGGATGTAGTTTTAGCAGTTACCTTGTTAAAATGGGATCTTAAATATTTTTTTTATAGCTGGGTCTTGCTGGTGATTTTTTTTTCCCCATGCTGTATTTCTGCTTGGGATTCTCCTGCCAGCTCAAAAGCCAGCAAGATGCTTCAATAAAAAGTGATCTGCTTTTTTGCCATGATTCACCAGCATAAGTTTAATACCAAGACTTAGCAAACTATTACATGACTTTGACTACAGTAACTTTTCTTTAAAGCTTTAACTGGTTTAGGTTCCCTATCATTTGACTCCAGAATGAAGCATGCCAAGTGCTTGTCAGAAGAAATTCCTGATGGGACTCTTCCATGGTTTGTTCGGTTATAGAGGGCAATAAAGTTTAAAGCCACAGGATGCAAATGTTAGGTGTGCAAATAAAGCAGGGAAGGGATTTTTTATGTCTTTTTCAGTTATTACTAATTGATCTGTCAGTACTTTCCGTCTGTTCAGCCCATAGATGCATACAGTTCATAAAGAAAAACAAAATCAGCATACCATTATTTTTGTCTCTCAGGAGTCTGTCGCTTGTGTTCTTGAGTAACATCCTTAAATGAGAATTGTCCTTGTTCTTGACCTAGGGAAAGAGTTATTGGTTATTCTACATCTACCATTACTAATGAAAGATTTGTACACAGAAGGAGACTATGCTTAAGTAGAAAAACTCTCCTAAAAAAATGGGTGACTGTTTAATGGTGGATGTTCCCTTCCTACCACTCATTTCTTTTCCACAGGTTAATGAAGTGGCAGTAGAAGACATCCGTCCAAGGCCACAAGGATCCTCTCCAGTTTATGAATATTCCATAGAAGAAGAATATTTAAAGGCAAGACACTGAGTTTCCATGCAGGCATGGCTTTACCAAGTTCATGCAAGAGGCTTTAGCACCTACAACTAGCCGAGACCCGTATGTCATGTAACAGGATGTTGTTGCAGCCATATTGTCTTCCTGTCCCCACCAAAATCAGGACCATGTTCATTGATGGTTTCATATTGTACTGGACTTGTTGTTGGCCATGTTCTTGTTTCTTGGCAAAAAATTCATTTAACTTCATTCCTTAAAGGATCTGGGGCAGAGAGTGTGAAGAAACCACAGTGCTTTTCCTATTAAAATATTTAACTTGCTTGAATCTAACTAATATGTATTTCAAAATTACATCTACCTTTTGGTTATTCAAAGGTAAAGGTTTAATTAGTATGGACATGTTAAGTAGGCAACAGTTTGAAATTCATGCTGAAGTTGAATAAATGAAAAAAAATGTATGTTCACAAAGATGAAAGCATAAGAAACATGCTACGTGAGTAACATACAGAGAAGCTCCAAATGTCTCAATGCAATTGGTCTCTGGTGTTCATTTCATGCAAATTTTGGTACACTGCAGGGAGACCTTGGCATCTAATTTACTACTGGGAATAATATAGTTAAATCATTCACATTGTACATTGCACTTGTAGATCCCAATTTTGCTCTGTTGCCATTAAAGTCAGCCTCACCTCAGTTCTTAGTCTAAACCAGGCATTTTAACTGATGTCGGACTTTTGTTTTACTTTACAACAGCTCAATTTCTGAACACTAAATAATTGCAAATTATTTTTCAGCTTCAAGAAGAAAACAAAAAATATTCTACAGACAAATCAAAACAGAGTCATCCACAGGTCAGTCTAAAAGCATTCGTAGTTTTAGGCATGTGGTTTGCAAAATAGTAAAAGTCCATTACAACAAAGAGTCACTTTAGACTTGTTTTGACCAGGAACTTCACAAATGGCCTAGCTGTGGCACAGGCATGAACGCTCACTTGTCCTCTTTTGGGTCCTTCCATAATTTTTTTTTAGCATTCTTTAGCCTTCTCTAGTTTGAGTACAGTAAAGCATTAGCTCTTAGTCTGACTCTTCTGGCCCATTGACTAATTCAGGTGCTTAACATCTTCACAGAAAATACAGTCTTTCAGCCCTAAAAGATTCCATATGTTTCATGTTTTACAATTGCAATCTATTTTCCCTATGGCCCTGATCCAGCCTAACCCTAACTTGTACTTAATTCTAATTTATAAGAGAATCAAACCCACACTGAATGAGTACATTCTCTATTTTAGATAATCTTTCTTGAGCTACTGAAAATAAACCTGAGGAGACTTAATTTTTTATTGTAGAATAATATAGAATACTTTGATACAAAGGAATAAAAATTACAAATTCACACATTTTTCTGTATCTAGGAGACAATGGAAGTGACCCTGAAAACAGAAGTGGAAGCTGGTGCTAGTGGTTTTAGTGTGACGGGTGGAGGAAATGAAGGACTATTTATCAAAAAAGTACTTAAGGAATCTCCTGCTTCAAAAATATTTAGTCTGAGAGAAGGTACAGTCTGATTTTCTGTTTGTTTGGTTTTTTTGTTTGTTTGTTTGTTTGTTTGTTTGTTTGTTTTTAATTTTTAATATATCTTAAAATAATCAGGTATGTAGCTGTGTGTGTATATAGATACCTATCTGACCTTTCATCTCTTTAGGTAATAGAAATAATAGATCCCAAAGCAACTAATATTATGTGTGAACTTAACCTTTCCATATTAATAATTTCAAATATCAGTTTCTTAAACAATAATGAAATGTGATTTTTTTAGTATACCATTAAAAAAAAACTCTAATTTTTACTGGAACAGTGAAAAATATACACAGAAAGCAGCGTATACACACAGAATCACAGAATCGCAGAACGGTAGGGGTTCGAAGGGACCTCGAGATATCATCTTGTCCAACCCCCCTGCGTGAGCAGGCACACCTAGAGCAGGGGGCACAGGACCGCGTCCAGGCGGGGTGTGAATGTCTCCAGGGAAAGAGACTCCACAGCCTCTCTGGGCAGCCTGGGCCACTGCTCTGGCACCCGCACAGCAAAGGAGTTTTTCCTCATATTCAAGTGGAACTTCCTGTGTTCCAGCTTGTGCCCGTTGCTCCTTGTCCTGTCATTGGGAGCCATTGAAAAGAGTCCAGTCCCATCCTCCTGACACCCACCCTTCAGATATTTATAAACATTGATAAGATCCCCCCTGTCTTCTCTTCTCCAGGCTGAACAAACCCAGGTCTCTCAGCCTTTCCTCATCAGGGAGATGCTCCAGTCCTTTGATCATCCTTGTGGCTCTCCGCTGGACTTGCTCCAGCAGCTCCCTGTCCTTCAACTAAAATGAAAAAAACCCAACTTATAACATTCATGAAGAACCTGCCATTAGTCCTTTCACAAAATAGAATGCCACAAGACTACAATAAATAATGATTTAAACAAGAATTCCAGAGTCTGGATACTGAAAAATATAAGAAAATACTTTGTTACTGTCAGGGTGGTCAGACACTGGAACAGGTTTTCCAGAGAGGCTGTGGAGTCACCATCCTTGGAAATGTGCAAAACCTGACTGCACATAGATCTGAACAACTGGCTGTATCTGACCCTTCCCTGAGCAGGGCAGTTGGACTAGGTGATGTCCAGAGGTCCATTTCAGCTTTAACTATTCTGTGATTCTACTATGTGAACATCATTTTATATTTTAAATAAATGGGATGTGATAATTATTTTTTTAATGAGCACTAATTCAACAGAATTTGAAAAACTGGAAGAAAACACAAACTAATTAAAATGATGTCTGATTCCACTTGCAGGTGATCAGCTGCTAAGTGCCACAATATTCTTTGATAATATCAAATATGAAGATGCACTCAAGATTCTCCAGTATTCCGAGCCATACAGAGTCCAGTTCAGCCTCAAAAGAAAAATTGCTGGGAAAGAAAAGCTAGAACACAGTCACTCTGCAGCCCAGTATAAAAAGGAAAGATTAAGCCAGGTAGTTATTTGAGTAGTTTGCAAAGTTTGCATAAGACTGTAGTAATGTGCTGTGTGGAAATAGACCAGAAAATACACACTTGCATCTTCTTAGACTTATGCATGTGTTTAAACTTACTAGCATGAATATTCATGAGAAGAAAAGAATATTTGCAGCTTTATAAATATACTAGGCAAGACTAGAGATTTTGGATAAAGCCACAATCTTGTGTTAGGGTAGGAAAACATTCTTCTCTAGTGAGTCAGCACTTTTTCTGTTGTTAAGTATCCACTGATAGAACAGGCTCAGATAAGCTCTGTAATATTTATATCCAATGTTTTCTAAAAAGTAAAATATCAGTAAATATTTTTCTCAAAATCTCATCAATGAAATTTTCTCTTTAAAATATGTGTTTAATCACTGATATCTCCATAGACAAGATCTGCTCATAGGTCTCCATCACATTAAAAATTATTTTCTCTTCATATACATATATATAAATATTATATGTATTTGTACAGACATAGAGATACATATAGAAACCTCTATTTACTGTCAAGTTTTGCAAAGAACACGAACCTTTAGAAATCTACATATTACAATCATATAATTCATTTGTTTTGTGTAATTTCTGCCTGAATTATGTACACCAATTTCAGGAATTTTTTATATAACAAGTAGATACTGTGAATTAAAAGCACATTTTTCTACATATTTTATAGTATGTATTTTATTTTGTGTTGCTTCTATATTTAGTTTACTTTTAATCTTCTGACTACTATTTGTTCTTTCAGGAAAAAGAACTCAGTGAGAGCATTCCTGAAGAAACACTACATGTTTCAGGAAAAGCCATTTCAGAAGAAGACAGGGAAACATTAATTGTAAGCCAAAGGGTAGGAAGAAGCAAGAGACCTAAAAAAGATAGATTATCATGGCCAAAATTCCAGTCAATTAAAAACAAAAAATTACTGGGACACAGAAGATCTCATAGTACATCAGATGCATATGAGTCTGCTATACAGGATATTTCCCCTACAAGCACAGACACAGAGTCTCAATTTCAACAAGACGTCCATATCAAAGAAAAAAAAGGAAGCCAAAAGAAACTGAAGTTCCCTAGCATTGGATTCAAAATGCACAGATCCAAACCAGAAACACAAGACAAGCAAAAAAAAGAAATAAAAACTACACTGTTATCTGAAAGAGAACAAATACATAAAGAAGATACCAGCCTGGAAACCCCTGAAATGCTAACTGTTGAATATACCACATCTCCTGCTTATGAAATCAAAACAGGGGAGGTACATGAAACTTTAACAAAAGACTTAAAAGACATGAAAAATGGCATTCCATCTCATGTAAAAAAATGCCCTGAAGTTGAAATAAGCATTAAAGAAAAAGACAAGGAATCAACATCAAAATCTACTGTACCTGAAGTACCAGCTATAACAACACAGATATCAAAGCCCAGTTTAGAAA